>PVKN010001952.1:0-28197 GCA_004027915.1 Capromys pilorides
ACTTGGGGATCTTCATTCCTCTTTTCCATGTATTATTCTTTTTGTCCTTAAATTTCAAAATGTTCTCAACATTTTGTCTTGACTTTGGTATACTTTGTGTCTTGAAGTCTACAACATAATCAAGAATAAGCAAATACATAGTTACAAAATTTTGTGACATGTAGTGGTACAATAAAAACATTGGCTTTAAGATATTCCTTTGAAAAAAGAGTTCCTCACTGACCAAAGTTCTACAAAATGCCGTACGTGATTTCAAGGTAAATCCTGAGGAGATTTAACCGGCCTTGTCAGATATGAAAGTTACATGTTTTGTTATACAGGTCTTACTTCAACTTGGCCTTAACCATCCAACAGAAAAGTTTAACCACGAGGCATAAAAAGTAAAGCCAGGTTAGTATGCTGAGTTGTAAAAGGCTCAAGTCAACAGCTTCCGACACTGCCAGTTCTGCCAATAACCTACTACTATTATGGAATACTGCTCTATGTATACAACTACTTTCTCTTAGCTCAATGAGAAGAAATATTTGTACCAATAATGTTTAGAAGAGTTATCATGTCTGCATCTTATACTCTGAACAACTACTATGAAGACAACAACATGCATAGCATCAATTATTGTGGCTGTCCTACTAATGTGTTTTGAAGCTGTCTCAATATTATTTCTTATTAAAAGTAATAAAAAATAAAAAAGAGTTCCTGCTCTTTAATAAAATAGAACACAATTTTTTTTATTATCTATCTATCTATCTATCTATCTATCTATCTATCTATCTATCTGTCTATCTATCTGGTACACTGTCTCACTGTGCAGCTTGGTCTCAGTGATCCTACTGTCTCAGCTTTCCCAGCACTAGCATTACAGATGTGTGCCATGCCTGGTTTCAGTGGCCCACACGGCACATTCAGGTTTCAGGGGCCCAGCATGGCATGCAATACCAGGGATAAAACCTGGGTCCTTGTGCTTGCAATGGTGGTGCCTCTCCCGCTGAGCCATCTCCCTTTTAAAAAGAATACAAAAATAGTGAAATAATAATAATTAGAAACAATGCAAAACAATTCTGACACTTAACTCAGCGTCTTTTCTCAATTCTGAACAGTAAAAGAGAAATTCCATATTTCATTTATTCACTTTATAGGATGGCTATGGCCCCCAATCAATAGGCACTAATCAAGTTGAATATTTCCAGAGTGTCTTCCAAAACCCTCAGAAGAAAAAGGAAAACAGAAGTTGACAGTTACTGATGGTAAAACACACTGTCATCCTCTATCCCTTTCAACAGAGGTGCATAGTTGAACCTTTAAATGGTTCATAATTTTGTTATTAGAAAGTAAATCATTTGCTTTTACAAAGAAAAAAAGAGCACGGCAGCCTATAATGATCCTCCTCTCTTCCTGTTCTCTTCCTCTTCCCCTTCTTCTCTTTCCTTTTTTTCCTCCTCCCCCTTCCACTCCCTTTTCCCCCTCTTCCTTCTCCTTCTCCTCTTTTTCCTCTTTCTTTTCCTCTCCTTCTCCTTCTCCTTTTCCTCCTCCTCCTCCCCTTTTTCCTCCTCCTCCCTCTCCTTCTCCTCCTCCTCCTTTTAGGCCTAGCAATTGAACCCAGGCCCTTCACACTCAGCTACACCCCCTATCCTTCTTTCATTTTTTATTTTGAGACAGAGTCTTGCTAAATCTCTAAGTTGCCCAAACTTGGCTCAAACTTGCCACCTCCTGCTGCCTCGGCCTCCCAGAAAGCTGCGATCACAGGTACATACCCCCGAGCCCAACTCCTTCTCACTTCTAAACCCCAACAACACCTCTAAGTTGCCATCTCACCAGGAGGCTCCAGGGCCCCCATGAGCAGGTGTCGGCGTCAGGCCACAGCCTCCCCGCTGGTGCTGCAGAGTACCAGCTACTCCCTAAATTGCACTTCCAGGACACTGAGGTCTCTAGAACTTGTCTGCTCCACCGATCTCAGGGTTCCATCTCTTACCTGACCAGGGAAGAACCAGGGAGCACCAACAGCCTCCCACCCCAGCAGTTTCCTTCCAACCAGCCCAGCCCAGCCCAGGGCAGCTCTAAGCCAAGGCTGTGGAGGGTGTGTGCTGGACACTTTGCTATGCAGTGTAGAGAGGACCGATGATAGCAAACAGGCATCTGACGAGGCTCAAGGTTCGTTGGGTATCCACTGCAAGCCACGGTACCTCTGTTCTAGAGTACCGGTAGATAATGACAGTTCATGATAAAGCTACTTCCTCCCTCTTTCCCCACCCAGAAAAACTTGATGTTGCCAGAAAAACCAACATGAATCTGGTTCAGAGGACTTGGGGTATATCTGTTTCATGTGTTGGTGCTCAGCACCTTCCAGCACTACAGCTTGGGAGCCCATGTCCCTCGGGCCCATTGGAGCTTGTGTGTGTGTCTTCTTAGTGGCCCCTGCCTTGTGCCCTGGAGATTAGGCTGCCTGGTGGCATGTGGCATACTCCCCTAAGAGTTCTGGGTTTCCTTTCTACAGAATCCCTTTCCTCCAGCATTCGTGTTCCCAGCTGTCTTCCTGCCTTAGCTCCTGTGTCCCCATCTCGGGGGAAGGGAGCCAGTCAATCCATTCACACCAAGGCTTGGGTGGCCAATAGTAGCTTCAGCGGGAAACCCAATTTACATTTTAAAAAAAAAACTTAACCAGGATGCTGTTAGCACAACAGAATGACTGAGTGACAGGATTTCTGACACTCTCCCTCCGCAAAAGTCACAAGGGTCATGGCAAGTGGCCTGTGGCGTGGCGTCCCACGTTCCAGGCGCAGTGTAGAGCACTGGCCCGTGTGATGAGGATCATCAAAGGGAATCTGCAAAGGTGAGAGGCCACCCCCTCAGGAGAAGGGAGCCACTGTTCAGAAAGAAGCTTGCAGAAGCATTCCACGAGGGCAGGGGAGGTTGCCCTGGAGGCGTGGCTGGGGCTCTGGTGGCTTCCCTGGAAAGAGATGGCAGGGTTCTCTATCTGCAGGGTCCCCTGGGGAGGGTTTGTTTCTTCCAGCTTCCCCACTTGGAGCAAGCGTAGGGATCCATGCAACAAGAGAGAAAAGTACTTCAGGGACAAGGATGCCAGGCATAGCCAGCTAGCCTGGTCACTTCAGAGGCCTGTGCTTTAACCAGCATGGGGTACTTTCCACTCTTCACATATGGTTTCATCTATAGGAGGATGTCCTCCCGTGAAACAACGAGAGAGCAGGAACCAGGGACGTGGACATACTGTGACATTTTTACACAGACCCACACCATGGAGTTGTCTCACGGTGAGTGGTCTTTACAAATCACCTTCGGGTGTTAGTTTAAGAGAACAGATAAAAAAGAAAAATTAAAAAGATTGTTAAGATTTAGTGGAAGGGAATGATCAGTACACACCGTGCCCGGTAATAACGCCCTGCAGACCTGTCAGTTTGTAGCAAGGACCGGGAGAGGCTGAGGGGATCCCTTGCCCCCCTGGTTGATGGCATCAACATGGCTCACTTTGATAAATCAAGTAGTTTGGATCATTAGAAAAATGAACGGAAAGGTCTGCCCCGGCTCAGAATTTCCAAATGCCCCTGGAGGATAGAAAAGGGACTTTATTCTGTGTCTGTTTAACTTTATAATAAGCAAAATGATCTCCATAAAACTCGTATTGGTGAATTTATCAAGGACTTGAACGTCGCAGCCTGCTCTGGTTCAGCGATGATCGACGTCCACGACGTCCACGTAAATACCTCGGGTGCTCCCCGTCTGTCCTCTCTCCTCGGCAAGCTCCCCTCGGGTGGGAGGTCCTCCCTGGAAATGCAGATTCCCTAGAGTCCTCTTGGAAGGCAGGAAGGGGAGGAAGCGACTACAATAAATATTGCCGCCACTTGGGCTGCAGCATAGTCCTTTCCCCGGTTCTATAATGTTTGTTTACTGGGATTTGGAGGCAAGTTGTTGCCTTTTCTGAGATGCAGATTTATCAAACCTCCTCTCCCATGCACTCCCACGAAGGAAGCTTGTGACCATGGAAGCATTTTCTTCCGCACCAATTAGGAACCCTACGCTGAAGATGCAGACCCCAACATGGAGATGTATTTGTACACATTCTGAGGATGCTCTCTTACGTTTCCTAAAAACCCACACATTAATATTGCTTACTTTGCAGCAGGGGTAAAGGAGATTCCCAGGCCCTCCTCACAACAGGCTGGAGTTCAATAATATTGCCTGGGCTTTGGGCTTTTTTTTTTTTTTTTTTTTTTTTTTTTTTTTTTTTTTTTTTTTTTTCATTTTACTGTGATAAATGCAAAGCTATTAAATAACCTTTTAAGAGTTGGTGTAATTATCTGTAAACAGTAATGCTACAAAAAAAAAAAAAAGGTCAAGTTGTCCTGCCATTAGATGTTTATGGATATAAACTGGATTTATGTTTCCATAAAACAGGCCCAGACTAACTAGATTAATTCTCCACAAACTAAACCAACTGTAGTAATATTTAGACACAATAAAATGATACCAATTAAAACAATTTTATTTTTTGTGTCATATTGATTAATGGCGCACTAAAATTAACCAGAGACCTTAAACTCAGAATGCCTGGCAAAAAAGGCGTCCGCATCTCAATATTATTACCAACAAGAAGAGCAGTTAAGTGAGATGGTTGGGCAATAGTATGAATATTTAATTAATAATTAGTCATGTAATTTCTCCTCAGGAATTATTATCCCTCAAACTGGTTTGTGAATTTAATTATTAGCAGTCTTTTTGTTTCCGTGTGCTCTCATTACTGTCAGGATTGATGTAACATAAACTTCATTAAAAATTAAAGCAAGAGTCTTAATTACAAGGCTACCCTGACTGAAGTTAGAATTAGCCAAGTCAGTGATGTGCAAATGAGTGCATTATTTAAGAAACATGCTGGAAGTCGTTATGCTAATGCGGAAGGTTCGAAGTAGCAGACATTTTCACTTGGAGTTGCATATTCATTAAATGCACTATGCAAATTTAATGTAGCAGTCTTAGTAATGCATTGTTAATTTATTCAGATTTATTGAGTACGACTTGTAAAAAAAAAGTACAAATTTAATTACTCTATCTAGTAAGGATGGCATTAGAAGATAGCAGAGGTTTAAAATGTGTTGAACTGGATTACCGCAGTTTGATGGAAGAGGCGGCATCAAAGGACACAATTTTGATAACTGGGCTTGAAAGGATATTTGATTTACTTATGGAATGATCTAAGAAATCACTAAAATTGCGCATGTTCCTTCCCAATAGGAAAGTAAAAAAGTCTCGGTTGTATTAACTTAAGAGCTGGAGCGGGGCTGAGTCCACAGCCTAATGGCCGTAATGGCTCTACAGAGACCAGTAAAGGTTATGGATGGAGATCCGCGCGCCGCAAACTGTCTTTGTGGAAAGTTCACCGGTGGCAGCGGCGCCTCTGCAGCGCGCTGAGGACCCGGTGGGGGACCAGGGCCCCAGAGGCCGCGTGCGTGCCTGCGTGCGTGCGTGTGGGCGGGTGGGCGGAGCTCCCCTCATCCGGGTCAAGCCGCAGCATGAGGCCAAAGCCAGCCCTCGAGTCCATCTCCCTCGCGACCCTGGGAACCGCGCCCAAGTCAAAGCTGTTTTCTCACCTCGGTTTCTCTGGGAAACCTGCATAGTGAGTTTTCTTCCCCCTACTTTACAGATGAGAAGATTGAGGGCAGGACTGGAGGAGGAACCGATGTAGCGGGAAGGGCTGAAGCCATTCCGCCCCCCATCAGTCCCCATCACAGCCCCACCCCAACTCCACCTTCTCTCTGCCCAGTTCACCCCCTCCCCATCTCTGCCTTCTGTCCCCTCCCCCTGCCTTTCAGAAAGGCCTGTCACCTGCCCAACACCCCCATGCTGCTGCTCCCAGCCGCCTCCCCACCCAGCCCCCACGCCCCGTCCATGCCCCTCCCATCACCTTCCCCCCTGATTCGCAGGGAGATGCAAAGGTGAAGGTGTAGGTGCCACTATGGAGCTCAAAGGGGTCGACCTTTTGTCCCTCTCAGATAAGTGCTGCAAACAAACATTAGGCTAAATTGGAACAAAGCAGCTTCAAGTTCAACAAAGCAAGCGCGAGGCCCTGACCCACAGCCTGGGGAATAACACTGAGAAAGTTCTCTTGACCCCAGCCTCGGACGCCACCCACCACCGGGCAGGCAGGCTGGCCGTGGCAGCCTGGTGGGCTCAGAAGGCCCCCACCCATCTCTTAAGAATTTTAAACTTCTTGGCCTGTAATCACAAAAACAAGTCCTGACGGTACATTTTAAACACAATAATTATTTACTCTTGGTTGAAGGGCCTCCTGCTTCATATTGGCTGATCCTCTGTGGGAAAAAAATCAATACATGTGCTGCACAGTGCCAGAGGAACAGGCTGAATTGCAGTTAATAGCTGCATTATGACAAGCGAGGCCCTGGAGCCTAGCACCCCTCAGAAGCACTGCAAGTGCCTGGACACACTCGGTGGGCCCGGGCAGATCCCTGTCTAGCTGGCCAGGAGAAAGCGGAGCAGCTCTCCCAACCATGAGCTGCGAATAACACATTTGGAGACCTTGGGCCCCTGAGGTTTTTCTGCATAATGAATCACTCATGATCCAAAAGCCATCAGGGGCCAGCATGGGGGTCCTGGGGCCCCTGGCACAGGAACGCAGCTCCCCAGCCCCTGTCACACTGTACAATGCAGGCTCGGTTCTAGCCACGCCTTCCCATGCCACTGTGCTCAGGATGATACTTCCTGCCCCCTGCCCTCCCTCCCGTGTGTGTGTGTGTGTGTGTGTGTGTGTGTGTGTGTGTTTGTACACATACCACTGGGAGATGGACTTTATTTTAGGGTAGAGCCAGTGGTGTACTAGTGCATGCTTGACAAACAACCAGCTCTCCTAAGAAAAAATTAAAAGAGCCCTTGTTTGTAGCATTTGCTGATTTCCCTGGTAAACGCTCCTACTGTGTGTGTTTCAGCTACAGCGACAGCACGAAGCCACTTAATTCAGAAGTAGGAGTTCGTAAGCAGCCACGTGCCCCTGCGTAGCGCATCTGCCATACTACAGGTGCCTGTGCTATAGGTAGCCATGGCATATGGAAATTGATAGGCATAAGTAACCTTAGAGCTAAGATGGTGGCCGACTGCAAGAAAGCTAGTCACGCGTCCTGCACATTTAGCCATGTTTTCAGCACCATGTTCTTAACGCTCTGACCTGTTAGGCCTCAAACTCCAGGAGGCAAGAGCAGGCATATGGAGGGGCAGCCGGGGGCCTAGCCCATTGCAGGAGCGAAATAGGGCAACCGTGGAGATGAACATGTGGATGGGTCCCACCCTCACCCTTCGCAGGCGTGGAGCTCACTTGCAGGTGATTCTGGCTCAGCTGGGTCTGTCTGGCATTGTGCTAAGATTTAATTTGGGGAACAGGGAGGAAAAGAATAGAGGCCAATTTTATGCAGCACCCTCAAGTTGTCCTGGATATCTGAATCTGTGGGCACTCTTGTTCTCTTCCACAGCCATCACGTGGGCTGCAGGAAAGTCTGAGACAGTGTCCTGGGGTGTTTGTTTCACATGGCATTTGTCATCACAGAGTCTGAAACTGAAGTGGGCCGAGAGGCCCTGTCTGCATGCCTCTCCCTGAGGGGGAGGCATGTGACGGTGTGGACTGCAGTGCCTCTTCTCTCTGCAGAGGGAGAACTGCTTTTAATCTGTCTAAAACATTCACTCAGAGCTTCGCTGAGAAGACCAATCTGTGGAAGTGGCATGAGGTTCCCAGGACAGTGGCAGAGGAGGGATGACCAGGAGCCGGATTCCTGGTGAGTGGCGAAGAGGGCTCATGGCCAGCTGCCAAGCACAGCTCTCAGCCCTGTATCTGGGGGCCCTGCTGGCTCCCAGGTGCCCTGAGCCTGGCCTTTCTAAGCTAGGAAATGGTGACAGTCACCACTATGCTGCACAGATGCGGTGTGGGCACTGCCACCTCGGTGGAATGGCTCAGGCTGCGTTTTAGTGCGGCCTGCGGGCCTTTGGGTGAGTCCCTTTGCTTTTCTGGGCCTCCGTTCCCCCTGTGTGCACAGAGAATAAAAGTGGGACTTACCTCATCAGGTTAGAAAGACTTACTGCTAAGTACTGATCCCAGGGCTGGGGAAAACAGCTTGTGACCTGGAGTATTCTTCACATACATGGCAAACACAGGAGTTTTCCCTGCAAACAACAAGGACCTGACACCCAGCGTCTGGCCTGTGGTCATCCTACCTAGTGACTCTCCATAAGAGGGAGGCATACATGTTGGCTTTAGGCAATGCTTCTCAACAAAAGAGGATCCCTCGAAGAGCCTTCCTCCCATCCTGGACTATGTGCATGCACAGATGCAGGGGAGGAGGTGACAGCAGCTCCTGGCTGTTGTCACCATGAGTGGCTCATTTCCTCTCTCTGAGCTCCGTCCCAGCTCTGAGATCCTATGATTCAATGGAAAAATGCTCCCTGAGCCTAACCTTCAAAGGCTGCTAGTCACTTTGCAGGATACTCTAGCGGGATGAGCTCACCAGGGAGGCGGGGCCTTGGGACTTCGCCCTCAGCCACGAGCCCTTCTACCTGAGTCCCTGCAGCCCTAGGTTTCTGCATGCTCGTGGCTTTGCTCAGCCTGTCCTCCCGAAGCAGTGGTCTTCATCATGCATTCTAATTGGAGCAGGATCCACCTCAATTTATTTCTAATGCCTCAGAAAACCAGAACTGTTTCTAGGAATAAATTGAGATGGATTCGATTCCAATTAACAGTTTGACTCAGGTAAAGTGCTGTTTAACTGCTGGTGTCCTCGGCTTGTCACCCCGCCCATGAATGACAAAGAGCTGGCCTTGATGGACCAGTGAGGAGCCACGAGCCATCTAATAAGGTCACCCCATAAGTGCCTTGGACTGCATCCTGTCCTTTCCACTCGATTTCTGCCTGATCTTGGCCTTTGAAGGAACACTCACCCGGCAGCAAGCAAGTGGGATCATCTTATTTTCCCAGATAGTTTCTGTGTCAGATTGATTTTTAAAAGTCAGGTCAGGGCTAAAGAGATAGCTTAGCAATTTAAGTACCTGCCTGGCAAGCTCAAGGACCTCGGTTCAATCCCCAGTACCACATGCCCAAAACCAGGCTCGGGATGGGTCCAAGGTCAGGACCCTGGCTCCCTACTGAGTCACACAGTTAACCTTCTAAGCTTCTCGGTTGACGCAGTGGACACCATCCTGGCACCTAAGGGCATGGCCTCTGTACTCCAGGGTGTAGAACTGCTGAGTTTCTTAGCCAAACTTCTAGACTCCTCCCCCACCCTCAGCACCCTAAAAAGAGCAGGCATCAGGCCCTCCTGTCTACCCAACACAGAGGTCTGCATGCAGATGCACACAGCGTCTGCACTGGAGAATGCACACAACTTTCCCCACGCAGCAATCAGGCGCTCTGCAGGGAGAGGCAAAGTCCCTGCTCTGTGAGCAGCCCCCGTGTGTCAGTCCCATAGCGATTCCTAACCCCAGAGATGCTACAAGGAGAGGCAGGAGACCTTCACTATAGAAAACCAGCAGGTAAATATTCATGACAAAGCACCCAGCGCTGCATGCATGCTCAGGAGATTTTGACCAAAATAGAGCTTCAGAATTTTCATTTCCACTGGGCAAACAGGAAAATGAGATGATGTGAAATTGATGTGTATGAAAAGCAGAGTGATGGGGCATTTACATCTATTTAATTAAGGAACACGTTGCAACCTCTATTTACTTCTGTTTAATTAAGGGATTGCTCATTGCAGAGGTGGGCTCCTGCTGGGCCTGCTACTACCTTTGTGACTCCAAGCTCGGCTGAGAATGCATGGGAAACAGTTGGGCGATCCTCGCAGGTCTCTCATGGGGAGGGCTTCCTATCACAAAGCCAATAAACAACATTGCCAGACTTGTTAAAAGAGAAACGAGGGACTTCCTGGGAAAATGATCTCCTCGGGAGGCGGGAGGTCATCTGCAAGAACATGTGCGATCCTCGAACAAGTGCAATCGAAATTTAGAGACACCACAGATTCCTTAGGGAATAACCAGCCCTCTCTGAATGGGAAATAAATAGCTATAAAAGAGAATACTTTGTACAGGCTTTTAGGTGATAAGACATTTATTAGCATGTTGATTAAGCTAAAAATGCCCTCCTAAGAGACACAATTGACCTGCCCGGGCTGAGGCCAGACGGGTCAGAGGGAAGACAGGAGAGCAACAGCTCTGGACAGCTGTATCTATCATAGCTGGCATCTTCTTGGTGTAGATTAAATTGTTCTCACCTCAGAGGAGCACTTCCAGGCCTCAAGGGACTTAATGTTGCATCTGACATTATATTAGCTTTTTGGGCACTGCTGTAAGAAATGCCTCTAGAATATATAACTCTGTTCTTTTAAATTCTGTGTCACTCAGTGTAGCGACACAGGTCATGCTCAAGAGGTTGAAGTAGATCACAGACTCAAGCCCAGAGCTGGGGAGGCGCCTACCTGGCAAGAACAAGGTCCTGAGTTCGATCCCCAGCTCAAACTGCGTAGTGAGACCCTGTCACACACAAAGCAAAAAAAAAAAAAAAAAACCTTGAGCCCAGCTCAATTTGGTAACTTAGCAAGACTTTATCACAAAGTAAAATAAATAAATGTTTAAAAGAGCTAGAGATGTAGATCTTCTGCGAAGGCCTTGGATTCAATCCTTAGTATTGAAAGAAAAAAGAATGTTGTGATTTGCAGCTAAGTAGAGATGGAGAAGGGAAGAAGAGCTGGTGAAGAAGAGGAAGGGCGAGAGCAGGCAGTGGATGTGGGGCCGTGGGGGACGGGGCGGAGGAAAGCGTGGCCCTCCAGCTTGCGGGTTTCCATGTCCAGGGTCAGCTACCGCTGTGCGGAGCAGCCGGTCCGCGTCTGCCTGAGTTCTAGCAGGTTCACAGGACGAGTAGAGCTGGGCAGAGCCTCCTTGGTGCCCTTGACTGATGCCCGGGAAGCACTGGGTGCAGGGGTCTGCAACATTTTCCACCCTTCTTTAACTCAAATCAGAGGACGGAACATTGGGATTAAAAGGCTGCCTTGCGTGGGCTCTTTTTGCGCAGGCTCCTTTTACGCGGGTATAGATTTGACCTCCTTTGGTGGGAGGGGGCTGACCTGATGCCTACGTGAAGCCCCCAGCATCCGCAGGGCTTTGCTCCTGTTGGGTTCATTTCCCTCATTTCCTAAACTCACCGGCAGGCTCTCTTCCTACTTCCTGGCATGCCGTCCTCCTGCTTTTTAATTTCCCAGGCCAAGGATGAATTCTTCCACTTCCAAAAAGCTTCACAGGCCCTCCTAACCTCAGCAAACAATCTCACCTTTAGGACCTGATCTCACTGGGGGAGCTGCTTGAACAGCAGAATACACATATGCTAGACCCCAAGGCCTGGCAGGGACAGCTGCATCACCCCACACATGCATGCACCTAGAGCTCCTGACCACCCAGGCACAGGGGAAAATACTTCCTCTTCCCTAAAAGGGCCTTGGATTTCAACATACGTAGTGACTCCGGTCTTGTGAGAGTCAACGCAAGGATTTTCTAAGGTCGCCTGGAGACCCAGGCCTGCAGAGGGCAACAATGCAGAGGGAGCCAACCCCACTCTGGAAGCACTCCCAGTCCCTAAGGAAGGTCACAACGGAAGCCAGCACTGTCCTAGAGAGAACATGACGCATCACAAACCAGCAGCCAATGGAGAACGAAGGCAGAGAGCTGTGGGGTTGGCAGGGCAGGAAAGATCTGACGGAGGAGGAGGCGAAGCTTTAGGAACTTGTTATGGAAATAAGCGGAAATAAAGGCGAAAGGCACATTCTGGATACAGAGGCAAAAATGTCCCATGGCCCAGGTAGAACAGCACAAACCATTCTAGTGGAAAACAGCAAGGAGCTCAGGAGTGTGGGGAAAGGCGAGCTGGAGCTGGTACAGGGAACACAGGCCAGAGCCAGGCGGTGGGAAGCCTTGCCTGTCGCCGCCAGCTGGTGGTCGGCTAGGGTGTAGCCTTTAGTGTAGACATCAGGCCAAGTGCTCCTCGCCACGGCTCTGGCTTTCCTGGTGCCCAGCTGACAAGATGGCAGTTCTAGTCACTCTGCTTACAGAAGCTGAGGTCTGCGGGTGGGTCTCGGTCACGCCACGCAGGCTTGACACGCCTTCAGCCTCGGGCGGTCAACAGCTCTGGAAGCCTCCCCCTGGGCTCACTGCAAACTCCCAGCTTTTGCAGAAGCTCTTCAAAAGTCTCCAGTTCTTTCTCTGTGAAGTCAGAGTCATGCTGGTTATTGTTTCAGGTAGTAAGAGGCCATCGTTATTTTTAGCTAGAGCTCCTTCAGTATTGCCCGCTATGTATTCAGCGGTCACTGCGTGGTGCTGCACTAGGGGTATGTAGGGTTTCAGAGGTGAACAACGCCAGAGTTGACTCATGCTGCACATTTCCTGTGCCCTAGTAAGATTGTGGTGCAAAGCCACCTTTACATGGCTGTGCCCCCACAACGCACCTTCCCCCACCCTGGGGTGTCACAGCTGCAGCCAACCAGTGGTAGGTACCCTGGGTTTCCCACCATCCCTTGCAAGTAGGCATGACCAGGTGACAACCTGTAGTAGGGGAGCAGGAGCAGGATGCATCTATGCTGTTCAGTGTCTGCAACCTGCTGCACTCCTTAGGGAGGTCCCCTCCGAAGTCCTAGTCCCCTCCCTCTGCCTGGAGCCTGCACACACTTCCTCCCCTGGGCAGAGACTCCAGGGCCCTGGAGGAGAGTAGAGGCACAACCCAGTTGGAACTGGGGTTCCCAGGTCCCCAGCCCTGCTGACTCACTCTTCTCCGGAAGACAAGGAAAGGGAAACAGGCCCCTACTTGACCCTGCTCCCTTTTCCAGTCTTTCCTTCAAGGTATCTTAGTGTAACCCTAACTCTTACAGAAGTTGGCACCAAAGGTAAGTGGGCACCAGCACATAAACCCAAAGTACGTGGACATGGTTTAGCTGTCAGATGGCAGCTGGAGAGGAAGCAGATCTCAGGCTGAGATCTGGTGGTCTTTGTTGTGCCGAGATGGCATATCCTATAACATCAGTCCTCTTGACAGTTTGCGGGCAGCCCCTCCAACTACCACACTCCTGAGGACCTGGTCACAACAGATCAAAATGTTAGTCTGTAATATCTTCACTTTTCACAAGGTGTTGCATGAAAAAGACGCCTTTCCACAAGAGCAAAGCAGAAACAGAATGCTCAGAAATGTGAAGCTTCCAAAGTTAGGAAAACTACTTCTCTACTCTGATCAGCAAAAGACAGTTTTAGCTGCTGCAGGACTTCAACAAAGTCAGGAATAATGGGGCTGCTGCTTTGTACCTATGTGTTTAGTGGGTATTAAAGGACAGAAAGAGAGAGAGAGACAGACACACAGACACAGACACAGAGAAAGATAGACAGAGACAGAGAGACAGACAGAAAAAGACAGAGACACAGAGAGAGAGAGAGAGACAGAAAAAAAGATAGAGACAGACAGCCCAATCAATGATAGAGAGACAAACACAGAGAAAGACAGAAAGAGAGACAGAGACAGAGATAGAGAGACAGAGACAGAAAAATGGGCCAGCAATCTGAAAATATGGGGCATGACACTGATCCATGTAACTAGCAGATGCCACTAAGCTATTTCTGAGTTTTAAGGGTTGACTGGCCTGTCAAATCATGTGACTGCCTTCAAACAGCCTTCAGTTCCCAAGCTAGAAGCCCCAGCAAGGAGCAGCTGTGACCCCTGTACTCTTAAGATGCATGGTCTCCAGGCCATTCAGAAGTGGCCATGGAAGACAGGTAGACAGGTCTGTTTGAGGAGGAAGGCAGAGCCCACTTTGGGAAGGCGAGTCTTTCTTGGTGAACAACCTGGGATCTTATCAGAAAACTTTCCTCCATGTCCGCTCACCCCCATGCCCCAGCAGGACTTAACCTTTGCTATTGTCAACAACTGCTGCATGTTTTCCATGCTGTGGCAGTGCCCTCCTGCTCCTCCACTGTGTAGGGCATGTGGACAGGTGGCGTGTCTTTCAGTGGGCTACTGGACCTTGAGGAACTACACCTGATCCCCAGGAGGAGTTTTAAACTCTCAAAGATCTGACCTAGAGCCAGGTGGAATTTTGAGAGAGGTTGGCATAGGGGAGGAAGAAAGATGGAGACTCACAGATTCGGAGACCAGCATGTGAGCAGCAGCCAGCCATCTGCCTGCTGGCCCACACTGCTCCATCCTTGCAGGGGCAGGGGCAGTGTCGGCTGCTCAGAGCTGCCCCGGGTCCCTTGTGTAACCAGTGCGCTTGCTGACGGCATGAGAGCTGAACAACACCTGCCGCTGTGGCTGCAGGGCCTTGAGTTCCTCTTCCCAGTTCCTTTTCCATTTTCTCTGGGACCCAGCACCGGCTGAGCAGGAACGGACATGTGTCAGAGATGGAAGAGCCTCACGTGAAGGAGTCTTGGCTCTCATGCCGCTCCCAATGGCATGCCCACCTCATACCTTTGCATGAAGAAGACCAACGCCTGTGTTGTTCTAGCTCTTGTGTCCTGGGGTCTCGTCATGACAGGAGCTCACTTTCCCTGGGCCATTCCCCAGCTGAGAGCACTCTTATTCCAGGGTGCAGCTGATGATCACATCATAAAACAAAAGGCTCAGCTCTGCTGTTGGGTCAAGGTCTTACTGTCCTTCTTTGATTGCATAACTTTTGTCAACTCAACTCAAGCCTCTAGTCTTCCATAATTTCACAACTTCTCACATGGAGAAAGGGGACCACAAAAATTTGCAAAATAATTTTTTATTAATATGAAAGTTTAAGGGAAATGGACAATGTAGAACTAGGAGACTAGGGGTGAAATGCTGTTGTGAAATCCATTCAGAATTAAAATTAGAACACTAAGGAGTCTGGGAATAGCTGATCTAGTCTGGGTTTTTGAAGAGAACTCACTTGCATTTCTAAACCCCTGTGAGTGGCTCTAGGTGGTTTATCATCTGTGAGGCTAGGTAGGAACAAACTAGTTCTCCAAATGCACTGGATGTTTTCTTACCACCTTGGTTTCACTCAGACTCTTTCCTCTGCCTGCTGTATTCTCCTTGCTCATCTTTCTTCCTTAATAAAATTCTTCTCCTCTGTAGAGTTCCAGTTTGGGATGCCACCCAATGCCCATTCATCCCTCTAGGCCACACCCACTTTGTTCAAAGCCTCAGGAGGGCATCCTTCCCAATGCATTTCAGTTACTGGTTGTTCCATGCTAGCTTGACCATGAACTACTTGTGTGGCTCACATCTAGGTGCCTGCCAAGAGGTGGGGGTGGTATGGCTGACTCACTCCGGCAGCATCTGGTTGGAAGAGGTGGGTCACCGTAGCTGTAGCTGTGGCCCTTCTCAGCTCCTTTCCCAACCCTCTGCTTCCTGGATGCCACACCATGAGCAGCTGTCCCCTGCCATACACCCCTCTCATGCTCCTTTCTTTAGGGCTGGCCCAACATGGACCTTAGACATAAGCCCAAGTACGCCCCTCCTCCTTTCCATCAGGGGAATTGGGGTTGGTGTCTCAGGGCCCATTTTTTAAATTCTTGCTCACATGTGTCATGGACCTAGCTGTCCTGAGATGGGGATAGAGTGGGTGTCCATGCCTCAGTTCAGCAGGCTCCCCTCACCTGAGGGAGGAGTAGAGGCAGTTGGGTGCAGAGAGAGAGAGAGAGGCCCACGTGGCAGCCCCCTTCTGTGTGATTGTCCCCTACCAGTGAAGAATGGAGCCTCAGCGCTGTGTCTGATTCTTTGATGAAGATAAAACTCCTTAATCCAGTTTGGTTGCTCGCCTCATCATGAGCTCGCGTCATGCCCTTGCTGACGAGTTCATTAGCTGGAAGAAAAATTGATGACCTCGTTAGTTCTGCACATGGGCTCACTTAGGACAAACTGGAGCTCCGGAGTGTTGCTCGACTCCGGCCCGGGAGAAAGTCTCATTCCCAGGGCTGCACAGTACCCTTATCTGATAAAGCTGCCTGGACTTATCTGTTTGAAGCAGCAGTGTCCTTCCTCATGAGAACATTCCTCCCGGGGAGCTCTCGTCTGGCTCAGGGAGGAGCAGGCTGCACCCTCAGTGCTGAGCCTGGCTTTACCTTTCCATCCCATCCTCAAATTCCTTGTCCCTTTGATATTTTCTCATCTTCCAGAGATCCATTTGCTGTCTGGCTTCTTCTCCACCCCAGAAGGATTTACTGGCATCCTCAAGGCCATAACTCAGGTGAATTGGGGAGGCCAGCGCTGGAATCAGGAGAGGAGAAATAAATCAGCACCATGGACAGTGCCTTTGCAGCAAGGACTGCGGAGTTGGCCAGGGAATGCAAAACTCCAGTTCCTCAGAAGGGAACAGTGTAGTGAGTTCTGGTGCTGCGAGGGGGAGGCGGGGGCTCGTTTTGTCACAGAGCACAGTGGCCAGAGGATGCTGGATGACACGTCATCCTCAAGGGTCATGGTCCGTTGACCCTTTCTCATTCATAGTCTTTGCCCCCTTGCTTGATCCTCACTGTTTTCCTGATGGGCTCCTCCTTGGTTTTCCAAAGGCAGTTTTCTCTAGGCGGGCTTTCCTGCCTTCTTCCCTATCTACCTGTGACGCCCTCTCCATTAGCTCGCTGTCTTGAGCACATTTCTAGTGCGGCCCTTGGCACAGCGCTATGATTACTTAATGCAAAGCAGTTGCTTCTGGAGGACCCTGGAAGGCACAGTAGCTATTTTTCGCTTCTCTGTATCCTTAGTGCCAGATATAAGACTGGCATATGAGGATGGGGAGGAGGAAGAGGAAGAGGAGGAAAAGGAGAAGAAGATGCAAGAGCCTGGACCAAGAGGGAGAAAGCCCAAACTGCCCATGAGGATGAGGGCTTATCCACGGGCAGGGATAGTTTTGTGGCATGTAGTGGAGGTGGCTTCTCTTCTAGGACTCTGTTCCCATGGTAAAATGATCACCCACGATACCATAAGGAAGCATGAAATACTTCCAAAGCAGAAAGGAATTCTAAACTGGTTGTAAAGCACGGGCAGGAGCTCAATCTCATTAACGTGAATTTGCCATCCACCTTCTACCAGGCAAGCCAAAAAGCTACGTCTTTATAACTTACCACAGAGAGGGTGTCTGGCTACACAGCTTTCCAGGGGATCCCAAGGACTTGGGACTCAGAACCAAGGCTTAGGCCTTCTTGTTCTACCTGCCCCATAGGATAGGAGCAGAAACAAGCAAAAGGGTCGATGCACTTTCTTAAGGCACGACTCCCCCGGCACAAATCAAATGCTGCCTTAGCCCTTTCTCACCTGCACCTGGGAAGGGTTGACATTGACAAAGAGGAATCAGGACTGCTCTGCTGACAAACTGGCAGGTGGAGATGCACACATCACACGGCTGAAAGCCTGGGCTTGCGCTCTCATTTATTATCTCAGTGCTCACCCAGAAGCAAGCCTGTATTTCAGGGCTCACACAGCAGGCCTGCATGGCCTTCCATCTTGCTTTGGCTGTGGTATCTCCAAGGAGTCGTCTGCTAGAGGCCTTTCTGAGGCTGTGTGTCCCTCGCGCCTTGTCTCTCCCGCCCACTCTCACGGCCAGGAACGTGTGTCCATGACCAGGTGCTGCTGAGAGAGCAGAAAAGGTCTGCTGTGTGTGCACTGCGCTGTGCACCCCTCCAAGTGTCCCTGTTTCTACCACCCCTGACAACCCTAAGAGTGTCGCTGGAGGAGTGTCTCCATGATGGTGCCTGTCCCCAGACAGGATTTGGAACATCAAGGCTGCTTTCCCTGGGGTGTGGGCAGTGGTCCTTCCGCATGAGAGGTTCTGACAGAAGAGACAGAGCCATCTGGTGGGCCTATTTCCACTGCCATAGCCAAACGTCACACAAGGGTGGTCTACAGAGATTAGAAGTGGGTTGCTCACAGCTGCAGGAGCTGAGCAGTTCAAGGTCAGGCACCAGCAGATTAGCTGTTTGGTGAGGATCCATCTTTCCAGTTCAAGAATGGACTTTCTACCTTCGTCATGGAAGGGGCTATATAGATCTTCAGGGTCCTTCTATTTTTTTTATTACTTTTAATAAAAAATGACAATGTGACAGTTTCAAAACACGTTAACAGTACATTCCCAAAGATTGATACCATGCATATTATTATCCTTGTAGTAGTTATTCAAAGCACCAGATGTAGACATGATCATTTTTCTAATCATTACTGGTACCAAAATTCCTCCTCATTGAACTAAGAGAAGTAGTTGTATACATAGTCCAATATTCCATAATCACAGTGGGTTATTGGCAGAACTGGCAATGTCGGAAACTTTAGGGGTCCTTCTTATGAGACAATTAATTCTGCTTCTGAGGGACTTTCCCCTTCCTTTTCACTTACTCATTAAACAGAACATTGGGTGACAGCGTAACCTTTCCACTGCCACCCATAACTGGCCATGCTCGCAGCGTCCCTACGCTGGAGCCTGCACGTGGCCAGCAGGTGCAGGCTCTGGGCTGCCTTCCTCGCAGAAGCACTGTCCTTGGAATGGACTGCACAGGCAGTGAGTTTTAGACTGGGAAGGGCTCCCTCTCTCCTCTCTTCTTCTTCTTGCAATGATAAGTTGTAGACAAGGCCTGGGTCACCAGGAATGAGGCCCAACAGCCTCTCAGCCAACGTGGACTTTGCTCTGCCCTGTGTGGCCTCGGCCACCAGGAAGCCTGCTGTCCTGTCCTGCCCTGCTGCCCTGGCTCCTTGACCCAACTTTCTGGTGGCCACCACTGAGGTCTGTGCCCAGACACCATGTCCCATGGCTCCCCAGCCCCTGGATGCCTTCTCCCGCCACCTGTGCAGGGTTCTCGTCCCCTAGACCAGCATGCAGAGCTGCTTCTGCCCTGAGCCTGAGGCCATCACACCTGGAAGTGGCTCCTTCCACTTCCGGCCACCTGTCTCTACTCTAGGACCAAAAACCAGTCAGGCAGAGCCCGCTGTCTGCACCTCTCTCCTCCATCCTACCTGTGTACCCAGCGCAATGCCCTGATGGCTAAAGCCTTTTCTCCTTCACACATGATAATCCACATAAACACCCAAAGTAACAGCTGGGGTCAAGTTCCAGGCTGAGATCCAGCGGAATCACCTCTTTCATCCCCCACCTCAAAAAAAAACCTGACCCCAAGTAACCCAGGGCCCTTGGAAGGAAGTGTGTACCTGCCACTTAGCTAGAGCATGCCCTCTTCACCTCTCAGAGCAATCTTGTAAGAAAGTAGCTCTCTGTTCACGTGTGCACAAAGGGGTCTTTTTGCATCACGCGCCTTTTCTCTTTCAGCTGTGGGCTAATGTCTTTCTCCACCACACAGCGATTCCCCACTCACGCTCTCTGTCTCCCGCTCACAGGCTACTAACCTTCCACAGCATGTGGTGACAGCCCAGGGCTGCTTGGTGACAAATCCCTGGGGATGCATCTTCCACTGAGGACACAAGGCTTTGCTCAAAAAAAAAAAAAAAAGCTCTATAAATCATGGGCACATAGTTGGGGTGGCACCTCCCCGAAGGTCAAGGGACCCGAGGCCCAGGCTGAGGGTGGTTCTGCCCTCCAGTCCAGGCTTTCCTTGCTCTCATATCCACTCTTCTTGCCACTCTCTCTGCCCTCTGCTCTGTTCGCTTTATCCCCACCCCTCCCCTACACACCCTGTAACCAGGGAGAAATGGGGCCTACTTTCGCCGGGGTTCACTCCACGCACGACTGGCATTTTAAGCAAAACCGCAGCCAGCAGGGTTCTCTCACACACACGTCACTGTATCAGGTAGAAGGCGGCAAGCGGGCAGAGGAGCCTGGCAAGTGCTTCGCCCCTTACCTTAGCAGAGTCCAGCCGCCTGACCACGAAGGCAGAGAGCAATCTGCACCTCTGCCAGGGCCCCTGGGGAGCCCCAGGAGGAGGGGTTCAAGGCCTCTTCCCCTCTGACATTTACCAGGTGGGGGAGGTCCAGCCCCCGAAGCAGGTTTTGTGGGGCTTGAAGCACCTTGAAGTGTGGGATGGAGAAAAGGAAAGAGAAAGAGTTTAATGAAAAAATACAGAATGACAGATACAAAATTAGGTACGAATGGGTATGTTTATTTAGAAGGACAATAGATACCAGAATAAATAACAAATGCCCATCCCAACAAGTGACACAGCATCACAGAAGCTAGAACAGTAGCACCCAGGAAGACCAATCACTAATTACCTGCCTGTCAGATTTCTGTCGCTCTTTCTCTTCTATGTTTCCTAGCTACAAGCACTAACTGTATTCTGAGGTACAAGTGCACAGCATTTTCTGTGGGTAAGTCTCAAAGATCATTCAGTCTTTCCTTTTAAGAGGGTTCATAAAAAATAAAAAATAAAAATCACTTACAGACCACTTAGAAAACCTTTTCTTTTGAGTTTTGCAAACTGTCATTGATAATGTCACATAAATGTTTAGTATTGTTTTATTTTTTATTTTATGTTCATCCATTTTTTTTTTGGTGGTACCAGGAATCAAACTCAGGACCTTGCACTTGCCAAGCAAGCACTCATTCTTTCCAGTTCTAATATTGTTTTAAACTTGGGGAGAATCAACCTCTTTCATTTAGGACCTGTGAGACCACAGAGCAGTCCAGCTTCTCTTGTGAATAACTGATCTTAAATATTCTTTGTTTTGCTGTTGCTGATATTGCTTTTTAGTACTGCGGATTGAGTTCAGGAACCCTGGACCTTTTTACTTTTATTCGGAGATAGGATCTCATTAAACCAGGCTGGGTTTACAATCCTCCTGCCTCAGCCTCCAAGCCTGCCTGTTGGGTCACTGTCTACCATGCCCAGCATAAATATTTTAACAAATAATGGCACACATTGATCTTCTTTCTCAAAGTCCTCACTAGTGACAGACACTATGTTAATTCTGTTATCTCCACTCATCATATTGTGTAGAGATGCATAACACATACGGCTTGATTCAGTATTTTTGTAACATTGCCTAAAACACAATCTGTCACACACAAGTACGAGCCATTTGTCCTACTGCCAATGGCCTGCATCCCTCAGGACAATAGCTCTTAATTTATTCTCAGTTGTACAATTTATATACATATGAATTTTTTTTTTAATTTTAGGGAAGGGTCTACAGGGTATTCAAGGTCTAACTACTAGATCGGACTCTTAGTGATCCACCTATTTACAGCGTCCCAAGAGCTGGGATTCCAGGCATGCACCACCACACCCAGTCTCAATTGCCATCTCAGCATGCCCCTGGGGCGGAGCCAGCAAGGCAGGCCCAGGGATCAAACTCCTGCCCCTGTGCCTGCTTGTAGGTGCTCTAATCCACCGAGCTATTCGGCCAGCCCTTCTTATAAATTTTAGAAAATACACAACGGCTGTGTGCTCTGGGACATTGGGGGCCTGGTTGGAGGAGGGGAAACTCACCCTCTGAGCCCCCGTGAGCCCCCTGCTCCATAGGATGCATCTGCTCTGGGCAGCACAGAGTACGCTCCCCCCATGCCACCTCCTCCTCCCCGCATAGTCACAAGCCACCAACAGGAGCAGCAGCAACACCCTTGGGTGACATCTCCATGCCAAGATGGCAGGGGATTTCCTCTTCACTGGGAGGAGTGGGGGGAACTGAGCAGCGTGAATCTGAGCCGCAGAACCCAACCCACGTGAGTTTCCAATGCAGCTGCCTGTCACCGGGTCCCCAAGAGCCTCACAGCCACTTTGCTGCCACCCACAGGAGCAGCACATGGAAGAGAGAAAATGGGCTGAAAGGATCCTTCACTGCTTGTGCTGTGGGTGGTACAAACACGCAAGCTACAGGAGCCCAATGGGGCCCAGAGGGGCTGGTGCTGGGGGAGCGGGGAAGTCTCAAGGCTGATCTGCCTTAGCTTTAAGCTTAGGGTTATGGGAGGTGGCTGGCCTGCCTAGGCCCCGTCAGCTACTTTCTGGATCCCTAACCACCCTCACTAACAGGGTCCTGCAGCCCCTGCATGAGAGATATTCATGCCTGGAGTCTTTCTGCTTTCCTGTTTGTCCTTTCCAGGGGTCACTGAGTTAACACACAAGCCCCACTTTATTTCCGCCTATCCCTCCTGGGTTTGAGGTGTTGCACCCAGAGGCCCCCAGATGCCTCCTCTCTGCTCCCCTCTGCCGAGACCTGGCCGAGCTCTCGGCTCTGACCCAAGGAGACCCCTGCTTCGCGTTGTCACTTCAGGTGGTTGTGGCCCATCTTTGTTTCAGTCCATCTCTGGATGAGTGACTGGGGCAGTGCGAGACCCGTGGCGTTCCTAGCAAGGGGTGGACGCCTCGACTGAAAGCAGCAGCGACACAGGGACAGTCGGGGTGGCCGGGATGTCCACACTGGGGTCTGACCTCCAGCTGAGGCAGAGCCAGAGATGCGGGCTGCGTCGCTACCTGCGCCTCTCCGTCCCTCAGCTCTCGTCCTCCAGCTCCCTCCCTCAGGTCATGGGTGAAGGGTGAGGCACACAGCACAAGGCCATTCCAGGCTTGCACCATCACCGCCTGCCCCCCTCTCCCCGCTGCGCCCTGCCAAGCCCCACAGAAGGACACTGACCACCTCTGCCCTGGTCTGTTCATCACTGTGGACACTCTGGAAGAAGCAGGACCGTGAGGCAGGGTGACGCACCCTACTTCCACCTCCAGAAAACCAGGCAAGTGGCCCTTGCTCCTTGGCCTCAGAACTGGATCAGTCCTTGCATGAACACGGAGGCACCGGGATAAACCACAGTCCCTGTACAAGGCAGAAATGAGCACTCATGATAAACAGAAGCGATTTTCATCAAACTTCCCCTTGCTTCTTAAATTCATAGCTCCTACTCTATCCACATGAAAGTCACCCAAAACCCTCGTCCCACCCGGCATCTTTGCTGCAGCATGGTGCCCAGGCTAGCTGAGTTTCCCTGGAAACACAGCCCGAGACCTGGAGACTCATGTGCAGAACAGGGAGGAACAGAAGCAGAACTGGGCAGGGGAGCTCCACTGGCTGTGACTGCGGAGCGATCTCATGGAGCCTTGGCACTTGGATGGCCCTTCAGGGCCTTCCCCGTCGCGGCCAGGGAGGCTGAGACATTGCACCCTCCCTTGACCACTGCTGGATGAGGCTGCCAAGGAGCACCCTGGTGGCCAGCGCCGGTCCTGGAGAGGACTCAGCTGTGTGCCAGCCCTCGCAGCAGCTGGGAAGGTAAATTGCCAGGTCCTGAAAGGGGCAGTGAGTGGCACCACATGGCACCCACTTCAGGGGATCTCCACGCAGTGCAAACAAGACAGGGGCAGGGGGGATCCTCAGAGCTGACACTGAGGGCCACGCACGGGGCAGAGGCAGATGGGTCCGTATGCATGTTGCCACTTAGCCAGTCCTTCATCTCAGAACCTCTAGTTTAACCTGCTCTTTCCACATCGTGCCTCGCCCCACTCTTTCAAAATTCATGATGCAAATCCAGGTTCTGAAGCATCTCACAGAATCACTACAATCATGATTTATAGCTACACATCAGGGTCACTCTGCAAGCTGCTGCCTATGCATTGCTGCCTGTCATGGACTGGAACCCCTGCCTGCTCGAATATGAGCCAGCCCTGGCTGGGAACCCCGCAGGTCTTGGGCTTGCTCAGGCAGGCCTTGGGGGAGCACATGCCCAGAACAGCGACCTTCCAGTGGCCTGCCCAGCTGGCCTGGCGGAGCTAGCAGGCCCGAAGCCTGACTTAGCGTCCTTGGCTTAGGTCATGGGGTGCCGGCCCTCAGAACTCACCTCTTTTACCTCTTAAACTGTATCTCTTGGTTTTAGGCCTCTTGGGACACTAACTGTCCTCGCCTTACATGGAAGAGGCCTTCAAAGCCGTTCTCTTGCAGGGAACCCTAGGATGCCTCCATCTCTGGGCCTGTATGGCCACACGGGTTGGATTGTCCTCCAAGTGGCCCAGTGGGTTACTGGCCAATCTTGTACTGCCTCTGCACCCGGTCTTGGTCTCCTCACCCACATTTCTGATGAATCAGGCGGCTTCACACTGGAGTGAAGCTGCACCTGGATTTAAAGCAGAGCTGAGGGGTGGGGTGGGGGTGGGGTCGCAAGGGTGAGGCCAGTAGACAGCTGAATGTGGCTGGCCTGAACTGTTTTACAACAGTTGTGCCAACATTTAATCTGGAGATTTCACCTATGGGGCCAAGTCTGGATTTCTGTCTTCTAAAAAAGCAGCAGCAGCCGCTGATCCAGCAATACAAATAGGCGCTGCTGCCTGGCAGCACTCGGACAGGCCGAGCAGCAGCTGCCTCCCGCGGGCCGCTGTCTCCCACTGACCACTGTCCCCGTGCTTGCCGGCTCATTGTAACCATTCCTACAATCCTGGTTCAGCTCCACCTCCCTCCGGGAAATACTGACTTGCAGAGCCACATATCTGCAGGAAAATGGGGCCTGCAGCCTGGTACAGCCCAGGGCCAAGGGGAACAAGACCGCCAGACCCAGGGTTTCTGACGACGTCATGTTTCCCCGCTGCAGAAAAACCAGGCTGATCTCCTCTGTTGATTTCACAAAGCAAATGACACTGGGTTGGTGGAATGCATGACAGCTTTGACAGAAATGGGGCCAGCCAAATAGCTCAGCAGACTAAAGCGCCTGCTTAGGCAGAGCACAGTGGCCGGGGTTGGATCTTAGGCAGCATGCCATGCCATCCCCACCCCCAAGGTGCCCTGAGATAGCGACTGAGATTGGGCATGGTGGCACCGCTCTTGGGAGGCTGAAAACAGGAGAATCACTGTGAGTCCAATCTACATAGTGAGACCCTGTAGACCCTGTACTAAATACAAAAAAAAAAAAAAAAAAACTCAGGAAACTCCACAGTGCACAAGGTATTAACTGGGTTGACGAATCGGTTTTCTTAGTGAAATGCCACACCCCAGCTCCATTTACACTCGGTCCTCCCAACTGTAAAAGCAAGATTCCTCCCACAGCATCTTTCTAATTTTAAAACGCCCAAAGCATTCATCCAGATTTCCTAATTTAAGTCTGCAGCCCCATCAGTTCTGCTTGCTTGTTGCTGTTAAAATAGAGGTTTAAACCGAGGGAGCACTCCCTGGCGGCGTTTGGGTAATGTCGGCCCCTCAGTGTGGGCAGAGAGGATCCTGCCCAGGACTTGCTCTCCCAGGAGGAGGGGTCCGACCTCTGCCCCCCACCCCCACCTGCCCACCCCCTCCTTGGGCACACTACTTCCTGTAACGTACACATTTCTTAATTTAATGGGTTCATTAGTCCAGTACGGCTTTTTCATAGCCAGAGTAGGCCTGAAGGGTGATGAATAGCTTTATCAGAGCAGGAGCTCAAGGGGAGGACTTGGTAGATTGAAGCAGTCCCTTAATCAGGCAATCCAGAGGCGGTGGGTGGGGAGGGCAGTGGGAAGGACACCCGCACCGCCAGAGAGATTCCTCCCCTGGGTTCCCTGACCCAGAAACATTAAAAAATCTAATGCAGCTTTGTTCTCCATCCTCCTTTAAGCCTTAAATGTCTGTCTTTGGGGCATGGGCTGTAATAGACTAGGGCTTTAGGACCAGTTTCTCTGAGAAGCAGCCAGTGAGTGAGAAGGGCCCTTGACACCGTTGTCACTTAATGCTAGACACATCTGCAGCCTCTTGGACAAAATTGACACTGTCTGGAGTGCGCAGCAATCGCCTGGCGCAGCATTAGGGAGCATTTACTCTTGAGCCGAGCTGCCAGACAGCAAATCTTGACCTTTAGGAGTTCAGAGATTAGATTGCATTGCTGCCGGCGTTGAAGATATTGTTAGGAATTTGTTGCTATTCAAAGCAGATTTCAGGGGTTACCTATGGGTTTAATTCATCGCATCAATCATTTTTGGGAAGGTTCTTTTAAAGCCAAGATAGCTTCAAATAAAAACTGGGATTACTTTTCCATTGATTGTCAGCAGTTGGCAAGAAGCAAAGAGGGAACACCCTGGAGACGCTGGGGCCGATTTTTTTATTTGTTCCTTGGTCTGCTGAGGTTGGTGGAATGGAGGTGGAAATGGAGGTGCGCTTCTCCACCGACCTTTGGAGGCAATTGGCGCGGGCCTGGGCTGGAAATGAGAAGAAGGATTTGAAAACAGAGAGAGAGAGAGAGAGAGAGAGAGAGAGAGAGAGAGAGAGAGAGAGAGAGAGAATAAGGATTTGCTTACTCTCTGCCGTAGATTTCTCCAGCCTTTAAAACATTTAGTGCGCAGCTCTGCAGGTTATCTCGAAGTGCTTCGTTTAAAAATAAAGACCCATTTAAGCCAAGAGGGGTTAAATGGGGCTTATTTCGTTGAGCCAGTCTGGATAGACACATGGTCTCACCCTTGCTCTGTGTGTGGGTGTGCCTTGTATGTGCACTATGGAGTGTGTGTGTGTGTGTGTGTGTGTGTGTGTGTGTGTGGTCAGCTCCTCTTATGCAGAAGTGAGTTTCCCCGCTCCCTCAGCCTTCTGAATCCAGGGTTGTATGAAGACTACCTCTCGGGGTCTCTGGACAGGAAACTCACACAGCAACCAGGTCCCTCACTTCTCGAAGCAGCCTCACACTCTGATCCTTGTTGGCTTTTATTTAGGATTCCGTTTCTATAGAGCTTGTTGAATTTCTTCTCTGGTCCACAGTAATTTTTTTTTATTTTTTATTTTTATTTTTTTGCGGGACCAGGGTTTGAACTCATGACCTTGCACTTCCTAGGCAGGCACTTGTGCCACAGAGCTATCTCCCCAGCCCCCTCTATAGTGGATTAAACCCCGTGAAACTTGTCTCCACTGGGCCTCTTTCCTCTCCAAATCTGCTTTCACTGCAGCTGGCAGGTAACAAAGGGTGCTGGTCGCCACAGGTGCCACAGAGCCTGGGAAGGACGGGGACCAAACTGGAAACTAGGTGGACAGGTGCTCCCCTACTGGGGGACATATGGGCATATAAAGTGATGGGGATAAACACCATGAGTGGTTTCATGTGCGCCAGTATGTTTATCCCACCAGGGTCATGTGTAATTATTATTGAATATATTTTAGGAAGAGCTTTATCTAACGCTGTCCACACTTAAAAGTTGCATTTTGGAAAGCAGCTCCATTATCAGGAGAACGCCTAGCTTTGGAGCAGGTTGTGGCTTATCGCTGCTGGATGCATGAGGTCCTCTCATGGTAGACACGTGGGAAGACTTTGTCCTTGGTGCCCCAACAAGGTGTCTTCTTGGTCCTTTGTAGAACCTGGGGGGAGGGCTGGAGGAAAGTGCAATGACCCAGGTTCGATCCCTGGTACCACATGCTACACTGACCCACTAACCCAGGCCAAACTATGCTGGCCCTGAAACCAGGCGTGGTGGCAACACCTGTAATGCCAGTGCTGGGGAGGCTGAGACAGGAGGCCCACTAGGAGCTGTAACTATAGTGAGGCCCTATTTGAGAGAGAGAAACAGTGACAGGGACAGAGACAGAGAAACAGAGAGAGAGAGAGAGAGAGAGAGAGAGAGAGAGAGAGAGAGAGACTTCAGCTGAAAATTAAAAGGAACCCAGTTCTTTTTTTCCATCCAAGTGAAAGCTGTAATTCCCAGGATCATCACTGTCGACTGTGGGAGAGTTTCTATCCTATGTGTCCAGCACAACACTCCATGAAGTATGCATTACCGCCCAGTGGGTGGAGAGAAAGGGTCCCGAAGTTAAGAAGTTTGCCTGAGGCTACACCGCCACCAAGCTTCGTAGCTGGGGCTCAGACTCAGCACCACTAGGCCAAGCCGCGGCTCCCATAAGCAGAGAGAGACCCCCGAGCTGCAAAGGGTGGCAGGGCAGGTATTTCCCCTGTGGCCTCTGGGCCTTACCCTGAACCTGACTTCCACAGCACCCTCAGATCCCATCAGTATGAACAGCCACTGCGAGTTTATCACTTGCCAAGTATGAACACACAGGCACGCACGGGGCAGGTACACCGCGAAACGCGGTTACTAAGCGCCTCTGTTCTTATGGAAATGTCGCCACACGCACGTTATAAAATACGACAGAGCATTGCCACCAGGCCTCCTTACCGCCCTGGCATACAGTCACTGATGCCGCTGGCTGGAGTCTGTCTCCAGAGAGTGGTTTCTAAGGGAGTGGCAGACGCCCCAGCAGCCTCGGAGCCAGGGCTGAGATCGCTTAGCTTCCATGGGTACAAGCGCTGCTCTTTAACAGGTAACACTGCCACGCAGCTGCTAAAGAATGAAAAA
>PVKN010001952.1:28297-46441 GCA_004027915.1 Capromys pilorides
GTTTGTAAAAAAGATCATAAAGAATATTCTGTTTCACTTATTGGGAAATAAGTGCAATATTGGAATTGCTTTTCTGTGTCATTAACTATTCTGCCATGTCATTTTTTAAGAGTGTATGGTAACTTTTTGTAAGACTCTCATGGCTTACAGGTATTTAGTTTAATACTTTGCCTAACAGGTTTCTGTAAAGGTCTCAGAGCTAAAGTAAGATGGATGGAGGGGCCGGTGAGATGGCTCATTGGTCTAAAGCTCCTGCTTAGGCAAGTTTAGGCAACCGCAGGAACCAGAGTACCATCCCCGGCACCACATGCTGCACCAGCCTCACCCCCAGGGCAGGCTGAGCTTGCCATAATAATAACATAAAATAGAAAGCTGTTTTAAAAAATGTTCCAGATTCATTTGAAAAAGGGGGGACCAGGGAGAGAACTCAGTAGAATAGTGCTTGCCTGGCAAGCACAAGGTCCTGAGTTCAATCTTCAGTACTGGGGGGAAAAAAAAAGATGAGTGGAGGTTTAGAGGTTTGATTTTCTGGCCTTTGGTTTTTTTTGTTGTTGTTGTTTTGTTTTTTTTTTGTTTGTTTGTTTGTTTGTTTGTTTTTTGTACTGAGGACTGAACTTTGCCCCTTTACATAGAACTATAACTCCAGTCTTTTTTAATTTTAAATTTTGACACAGAGTTCTTTAAGTTGCTTGGGCTGGGCTGGACTTGAACTTTTGATTCCCCCTGCCTTACCTCTCAGAGTGCTGGGGTTCAAGGGAGCATACTGCCATGCCCATATAACAGAAGAACTTATTTATTTGCTTTTGTCTTTTTGAGACAGGGTCTCTCTATGCAGTTCAGGCTGGCCCTGAGCTCACTTCCTAGCCCATGCTGGTCTCGAACTCACAGTGATCCCCCTGCCTCAGCCTCCTGAGTGTAGGCACCAGAGGAATGTGCTACCACGCCTGCCTTGGCGCAGTGGCTTTTTCTTTAAGCTCTTTTAATACCACTCACCCCGTGGCACCGTCTCCGATTGCAGAGTACTTCCTTCTCCAGTTCCATGGTTATTCATGCCGCACTCTGTCTGATGCTCCCCACAGAGGTAGGTAGCTGAACCGCAGCAAGATCACCCCACGAGAACATCTCAAACCTAGACCCCAAACCAGACCTGCAGGTCCTAATTGCGCTCAAGTGTCTACATTGCTAAGATACACCGTGCAGGGAAGAAGGAGAGAAAACACAGTTTTCCCAAAAAAAGAGGCCATAAGATGAGCATGTGTGTTTCAGGTGTGAGCAGGCAGGGCGGGGGCCGCAAAGAGTGCAACGCCCACTCAGTGCAGCCCAACCTGCTTCTCCCTGCCTGGATCGCATCCTCCCAAAAGCCCCAACCTGGCACAAGCTGTAGGTATCGCAGGTCTCAGAAGACAAAGCCGTCTGTTCTTTCGCAGCCCCTGCACGCTCCACAGCACCTGTTAGCTATGTGTGCCTGTGGCCATGTCCCCTGGCCCTGCCACCTGCTGGCCTCGCCTTGCAGGAGTGCAAAGCATCTACTCCTCGGGAGAGCCTGGGTCCAGACTCACCCCTGCAGTGTGGCCAGGCAGGAGCCATTGGACGTAGAGTCTGAGGTCCCCGACGTAGGGTCAGCAGCAGGGGGACCGTGGAGGACAGCGGCTTCTACTCACTCTCTGCAGGAGTTTTTTCCAACCCTTGCAGGCAGTGGGAGCTCCAACTTGGGGGAAAGAGTGCAGACCCCAGGCTTTCTCTGGGTGGGGGTCCCACCCTAAGTCCTACTTAGTCGGTGCCATGTAAAGACGACACGGCCGTCTCAGTCCCCTCACACGCAGAAAGAAGGGAAAAGAAGTGGAGTAGTTCAATAGCTAGGAGGTCCTGCAAGTAAAGAATATCATGTGTGCAAAATACCTAAGACATAGCAAGAACCCCATTAATGTTGACAGTATCAAACCCTTAGATGGATACTGTTAATTGTATGTGTATGTGCACGCGCACACGTGCCCACATTTTGTGTGCATGTGTGTGTATGCATGTGTCTCTGTGCATATGTGCATGTGTCTATGTGCGTATGTGTAGGCAGCACGGTGATAAGTTACACAAAGCCCAAAGGAAAGCGGTCACCATTTGGATGCCACCAGGTCTGTGGCGTGCGTGCAGTGGGGTGCGTTTCTCTACAGTGAAGGCCGCATGCCAGCTAGCGAGGCCTCCGGGGCCCCTGGATGTCTCACCAGCACCTGAGCACCAGTGGTTTTCAAGCCCTATGGATTCTGGTCTGTCCTGGTCCCCTCTGAAGCGCCTGCATGTGGAAACCGGGGGTCTGCCTTGCCTTGCACCTGGGTGGACATGGGCACCTCAAAGACGAATCTTGCTGAGCCATTCCCAGAACGGGAAGCAGCAAGAGACGCCTGGATTGTCTCTAGGACTGAGCAAGGGCTCCATCTCGTTCCTGCCCAGCAGGTGGGCCCGGTCCCTCCGGATGCCCACATCATTGGAGGAGGACCTTGGGCTGCCATCTTCGTGGGACACCATCAGGCAGAATGAGGGGGCAGCGGAGATAAACCGCAGAGGCGAGTCACGTCCCAGAGGCCTAGAGTTGTGCAACTGAGTCTGAGACAAAAAAAAAAAAAATGAATAATGAAAAACACTGGTGATGGGTCAGACCTAAAATCCTCCCGGGGCACCCTATGTGCTTGGGCTATTGTTTAGGCATGTGCTTCTAACTTTTGTCCTCCCTTCATGGCGCTTTCCTCTTCACCTGACCCTGAACAGTGCTTCCCAGCTGAAGCCCCAGTTTTGCTCCGGCCTTTCGGGGTCTTGCTCCGTGCCGCCCAAGCAAGGCACAGCAAGCAGTTCCAGTCCCCCTCGAGCTTGGTCTCCTACCTTGGCGTCTCCCTCGGGAAGCCTAGGGCTGTCCCCAGGGCGGTGACTCCAGGACAGAAAGACAAACGGGCAGTCACGGTCCCTGCAACTGCATCTGCTTCCAGAAATACAAAGTCACAAAGAGCGCAGTGATGCGTACACCGCAGCTCCACATTGCCAACCCCAAGCCCAGTCGTCAGGCAAACCCAGATTTTCAGAAGTTCCTAACAGGCACCCTGAGTCAATGGGAGTCTATCTATAGGTTGTGCTTATGCTAAATGTGAATATTCGTACATTTCATTAAAGCAATGTTAATATGTTTAATCATGAGACATCGCTGTAGACAGCGGTATGCAATTTACGGAGCATGCTCAGTGTTACCCTTATAAACTTAAAAACTTCTGAATTCTTAAACATATGGGGCTCATGAATTTCATTCAAGGGATTGTGAATCTACGCTCTGTTTTGTTTTTTTTTTATTAGTCTGTCTTAGGGTTTCATCTTTATCTTTCATAGAGATAATTTTTAAAATATTTTTGCCCCATTCTTCCTCCCTCCCTCTTTGTATCCTTGTTTCTTTCTTCTTTCTTTCTTTCTTTCTTTCTTTCTTTCTTTCTCCACAGATTAAAACCAGGGCTTCCACACCGAGCTGCATCCCCATCCCTTTTTCTCTTCACTCTGACTCAGGAGCTCACTGTTGCCTGGGCTGGGCTTGAGCATTCAGTTCTCCTGTCCTGACGCCACGGGATTCTGGGGTTACACACATGTGCTGCCACACCTGACTCTTTTCAGTCCAGAGCAGATGTTTCCTAAGGTTCTTCTTGCTTCTTAGCCACCTAATCTTCTCCCACAACGCCTGAAATTAGTCTTTGCCTCCTGTAGACTGGACTTAACATACTGGGTATTTTTGTAGCTTAGAAAGACAATTGTTGTGTAGCTTTTATCTTTTTTAAAAAGCAACTTCCTGGAAGCACAACATGCTCCACAAAATTCGCTTGCCTTGTGTGTATAATGCAAAAAGCTTTGTTAAATTCACAGAACTGTTTGGACAACATGATAATCTAACTGCAGGACATTTAAGGGCAAGACCACATCTATGTGGCCACTGCTGCTCCAACCTCTGACGACCACCAGTCATTGTCCACTGTCCATCCCATGAGCCACTCTAGCCCCTGCAACAGCACGCACCATCCTTCTGGGGAAACTGAGGCGTGCATAATGGGAGGACCTGGATCTGATCCTGATCCTCTTGACTCCGGGCTCATCATCTTTCCCAAAGGGCTTGTAGAGATCAAGAGCAGACTTTCTCTAGACAGGACTGGAAACAAAGTCACCGAGGCCTGGACCCTGGAGAGAGCAGTGACCACAGAGCCATCAAGAACTTGGTGACCTCTAGGCTCCCACAATTCTGAGCTCCTGAGACTCTGCAAACCCATCCAATGCCTCCAGCTAAGCCAGGGACTTACTTTAATGAATAGATAAGAATGGTGTATCATGAGCAGACTAACCGCAGATAAAAGGACCGCTTCTAAAGCACACGGTGTGCTCCCTTAAGCACCATACACGCCCCCCAGAGACGCCGCATGCAGTCACTATCTACATTATCAAATGAAGAGGCACTTCGCAAAGCAAGGGGGTATGTGCACCCAGCAGCCCTGCATCCATGCACCCACGTGCTATGGGGTAGATTTACGGTCTCACTCTTTAAATCAGAAGGTGGTGCTTCTGATGTGATTGTCCCAGTATGTGGATGTCCCTGATGCACAGCCAGGCCTGTGCCACAATTAGGAAACAGCCCATGTCCTACTCTTATTTCTCTTGGCAATGCATAGCTTCCTCTCCGTCCATTTGCACAGCAGCCCAGATCCACCCTCAGCCCTCCCTTCTGCTCCAACGCTGTCTGCTTCTCCCACCCTCCCCATCTTTTCGGGATTACAGGTTCATCCTCTCTTCTCTGCCTGAGCTAGATGAAGACCTAGAAAGAGACCCACGACCCATCGCGTGGGTCCTGGTGGGACACAAGGGTCATTACCATCCCAAATAGAGATGCAGAGCCCAGGTTTAGCCCTAGCAGTTTTAGAGTAAAAGACGACCTGATACTCGCATTGCACTGCCCACGTTAAGAATTTTACAACCCATGGACATTACTCGGTGTTTATAAAAAATTTATGACATTGTTGTGACCAACATGAATAGATTTTTGTTGACCAAGAGCAGTTTCCTCTATTTCTATCACTTCATCATCGTGATGATCCTATGAAGATGGGACAGTAGTCCATTGTTAGTAATTAGCATCACCAATCTCAGTAGTGTTATAAATGGTGAATAAATGGCATGAGATGTCTAATGCTTTTATTCCTGAGCTTCTGACTTAAAGAATACAGGTGGCACTTTACCTGTTGTGATATTCTAAATCCTCACACTTAGAGATATGAAAACTAAGATATCAATACACTAAGGCATTCACCAAAGTTCGTCCAGCCAATAAGCATAAGGGGTGGGTGAAGATTTCACATCAGTCTCCATGGCAACACAGGCTTGGTAGCAGTGTAAATAGCGTGGCCGTGTCCACGGTCTCAGAGACCCTAAATCTCAGAAAGCAGAGCTGAACCTGAACCCCTCTTTCTCAGTTCCCAGATAGCGGTGGTGGTGGTGCTGCTGCTACTCCTTTCTCCCCACCTCCTCTTGCCCTTCCTCCTCCTCCTCCTCCTCTTCCTCTTTTCCTCCTCCCCTTCCCCTTCCTCTTTCTCCTCCTCCTTTTTCTTTTCATACTTTGCTACGGCAACATAACAGCAGGCTTCTCTGTGGATACACCTTGAGACCATGCCAGTAAGTGAAGTAAATCACACACACACAATATCAATACCATGTTGTTTCTCTGGTGTGAAAAACTAGAAGTATAAATAGGGACCAAAGTGTATGATAGAAATGGTGAAATAGGAGGAAAATGTTCAGATGGGGAGGAGAACTAGGGAGGGCAGAGGGGGACGAAAGGAAGGGGAAGGTTAAAAATAAAAATAGATCCTGCATGCCAGGCCAGCCCCACCCCCAGAGCACACTGAGCAAGCGACAGAATCCAGGTGTGGAGGCGTACACCTGTAACCCCAGCACTGGGGTGGCTGAAAACAGGAGGATCACTACAAGTCCAAGCTGTGCAGTGAGACCCTGTACCAAATGCACAAATGAAAAAAAGTAGAAACACAGCTTTATAAATGGAGGGGTTGGGGAGATAGCTCTGTGGCATAAGTGTCTGCCTTGCAAGTGCAAGGTTCTGAGTTTGAACCCCGGTCCCACACACACACAAAAAAGTTTTGTAAATGGAGAAGGAAGGAGGTATCGAAGGGAGGGGAGGAGAGTGGGAAAAAGAACCCACTGTGTCCTGTACAGGTACAAACTCTGCAAAATGAATTCTCTGTGATGCATCATTAGCATGCCTAAGATATATCAATAAAGTCTAACTGAAGAAAAAACATGCGCTTGGTCTATTTCCTTTAAGAACCAAATAAAAAGTGCGTCTGAACCAAGGCCCTACATTCAAGGCTCAGACTGACCACAAGTCTCCCAGACCACAGGATTCTCTCCTCTTCTGTGAACCAGCAGGAAGGCTTGGCTTTCCTACAGTGAGCAGGGGCTAAGAACCTGCTTTCAGACCCTGCGATGCACGGGCCTGAGCTGTTTTGCTAGGCATATTCTTCTCCTTGAATGAATTTGTCATGGAACATTTTTAAAAGATATCTCTTCAGAAAATGAACAACAAACAAAAACTGTAAGATTTCTTGAATGTTCTTTCCTAGCTCTTATTGAGGTATCTGGAGCTAGGGGCACTAGATAATACTCACTTTCAATTTCCTTGTTTATAGCAAGATTTTTAGTAATACAGTGTGGCTGGTGTTCATCTGTGACTGAGTAAGGACTGTGAGTCACAAGGTGATGACAAAGAAGTGTAAAGGAATGTGGTCCAAAGAAAAATGGCAGCAGGAAACGTGTCCTTCTGAAAAAGGCCCTTCCACCAGAACATCTCGGGCTGTGTTTCTCCTTGGTGGCTGGACTGGATTCCCTAGAAAACATTCGCTCAACCTCTGCAGGGCTTTTCTTGCTACTTTCTCTATTTTGATAAGCTATAAATTTCTCATCTTATTTCTCACCTATTTCTCTGACCCCTGGAAATTTGTGGATATTTTAAATATGGGACTAGTGATTATCACTGCTGTCTTCGTTACTTTCTCATTCCTAGACCAAATACCAGACGACCATAGGTTGAAAGAGGAAAGGGTTACTTTACCTCCCGGCTTACAGGGGTTTCGGTCCATAGTTGACTGGTTCCACACCAGGTTAGCATGGTAAGGAGCATCGCAGAAGAGAAGCAGTCCCTGGCCAGAGAGGCAGGAGAATGAGGAGTCTTCCTTTCCCTCTTAATTTTATTTTATTTTATTTTATTTATTTTTTGTTTATTTTAGGGAAGGGTCTACAGGGACAGGGTGTTCAGGGTCTCACTACTAGATCAGACTCATAGTGATCCACCTGTTTACACCCTCCCAGGAGTATGACAGACCCAGGGATCGAGCCCCCAGCCCCTGCACCTGCTTGCAGGTGCTTTAATCCACTGAGCTATTTGGCTGACCCTCTTCCCTTTTAATTTTATTTAGCCTCTATGCCTACTGGTTGGTGCCACTCACATTGTAGTGGGTCTCCTATTGGGGGTAAACCCAGTCAGTCGCACCCAGAATTGTGCTAATCCAACTAACAGGGCAGTCCTTGATCCAGTATCTCGCACCCATGATCCAGCCACCCCAAAAGTCCCACCTAAGAGCGCAAGGGAAACTTGAGGGGACATCTAGATTCCAGCCATAACTATACCCTTCCATCAAATAATACTGTTAGAAATGACTAGTGTTCCGGATAGACCGGGCATTTCTTCCCTGACTGTGGCAGGAGACAGCCATCACGCTGCCTCCTCCTCCCACCAAGGCTGGCCTGAGTTCTTCCAAAGACACCTCAACTCCAGTGCAGCCTGGTCGCATTGACCAGGAGACATACAGGGCTTGGGTCCAACGCAAGCCCACAGACGTGTTTTATGTGGCTCATAAAATAGGGAAAAGATTTTTCAAATAGTTGCCAACCTTAAAATGGATGAATTCATGTAAAAACTCTTATTTCTGCCATCTTTTGAAAAATCACAAGCGCAGAACCCTGGCTCACAATGACATTGCCCACAATGACAGGATCTCTGGTCCTACTGTTCTATCCTGTTAGAAGGGACACCCACACTCCAGGTGGCCCTGGTCCCCACCTCTTCTAGATGTTGTGGGAGAAACTTGGCCTCAGTGGGTATCTGAGGCTGCACCCCAGAAGAGCAGCCCCTGGCTGTCCCCACGGACGAGTAAAAACAACCTTCCTTTCTCAGTATTTCTTATAAGCATACACAGCGGTGTACTGGCATTTGGGCGGTGAGCATGGGGGGAGCCCCCCCTCCGCCCCCTCCCAGCGTGTGCTTCTTTGCTCCTCTCTGGGGTCTACGTGTACTTTTACACTCCCCGAGCCTTTCCCAGCCAAGACCAGGAAGGCACAGCCTGGGCTCGGGGGTGGACTGCGTGCCACTGCGTCCACAGGGCTGGGCAGCAAACTGCCACTCTCCCAAGCCACGCATCATCTGTCTCTGCACACAGGATGCTGTGAGGATAATGTGAACACGGCTGTGCCCTGCAGACCCAGCCTGCCTCGCACCGGAGGCCTACTCTCTGCTTCTGTGCCCCAGCAAGCCGGTGAGTAGGGGGTTTGTTGGTCAGCTGCTGTCTGATTTACCAGCGAATGGGTCCCCGTGGCTCCCCAAGAGAGCACACAGGCTCCCTGTGGGGAGGGGGTAGGCAGGGGGTGCAGAGCTCACTGCATACTGATAGCCCCCCTCCGTGGCACCTAGACGTTCTGGAAGGTTCTTCAGGGCTTGTAAATTCCCTCCGAAGGACTAACTCTTCTCCTTTGTCCTAGTGGAGGAGGTTGGGCTGTGGCTCCTGACCCAAAAGGCAGCTGTGGAGACTGTGAACTCGAGATGGAGCCCAGGGCTTGCCGGGAAGTGTGAAAACATGGGAGGAGACAAAACAATAGGCGTGAGATGGCTCAAAGTGTTATACATGAATTTACATTCAATAAAAACCCTCCCAGCTATAATTATCACATTTTTGCTAATATTGAGATTCTAGATGTCAGATTTAATATTTGAGTAAACTAATTAAAGGATGTTTTTTTCTTAGCCTCGGCAACTATTCTTTCTTATTGAAAGTTTCAAATGTGCGTTTAAGAAAAGCACAATGCTTTTCGGGGTGAACTGGCTGATCCCATCTGCTCCCCCGCCCTCCCGTCTCTCTCCCCTCTGCCTCCCCCATCCTCAGCTTTTCCTTGTGTCCTTTGTTAGGGGTACAGTTTCAGACAGCCCTAATGCATCTTTTTTATGCACTTGCCGAATAGTTCTAGGTGGAATTGCCTCCTAAGACTTCTGCTTTGGCTACAGGCACATGCAGACTGGGCTAGTTGTGCTCAGTAGAGACATTGTCACATTAGAGCGGGGAAAATGCCTCATCGCGTGTGATAGAGCACGGTGGAATCTTCGCCAAGGAGCTTGGGGATCAAGGCGGAGGGAGAAGATTAATTTTTATGCATCGAGTCATTATGGGGTGGGCAGGAGACATTCCAATCGCCGGAGAGGAGATTTTCTCCTCTAATATTGGCACAGAGCATGCGTTGGGGGGACTGTGGGCTCTGTCCTCAGATTTGTTTTTACCTTTAAAGTGCTCAGCTCTAGGTCGTAAGCTTGTTTACACATATTTCAGGTTTTAAAAGGGCCTTACGAAAAGATGTTATTTCCTAGGATTTAGAGGCATCAGAAAATATTTTTACTGTTGCTGTTCCACACATGCAAAAAGATGCAGAGCTGCATTTCAGGCTGTTCTGAAAAGACAGAAGAAAGAAAAGGCACAGTAAGCAAGCCCCCTCGGCCCGGCCGTCCCACCTCAGCAGCCTGACGGCACGGCTCCCTCCATGGTCCCCAACACACCTGCCAACGCACGCACACCAGGTAGGCTGATTCTTCTGGACGCCCAACGCTGCACTAGACCAGGCTCCCATGCCCTTACCTCGGCTCTCTCCTGAGCATTAAGCCTCTCTGCTGTGAAGCATCTGGGAACCCCTTCTCTTCTGCCCCCTAGACACACAATGTCTGTGTGCACGTGCGCACACATGCACATACGTGTGCACCTCGATTTTGCCATGTTTTGTAGAACAAATTCCCCAAAGTGAAACTTTTGCATCAACAATTATGAATAATGTTACTATTGCAGTGCAGATTGCCAAATTGCTTTCTCAAAAAAAAATAAAAATAAGAAATACCAGTGTTTCTTTAAAGTACCTACAAATGCCTTTTTTCACCACATAGATATCATTTTAGTTAATTTGATAAATGTACCTTTAGGGCTTTCAGACAAAGATTGTTGTTTTCATGGTTTGCCTTTGATTTTTTGATAAATCACCAAGTACCATATATGGCAGTAGTTAACATCATTACCAATAACTCCTCTCAATAACACATTCTAACACTTAAGGGCTGGATATTAGGAGTAGTTAGGTGGCACAGCAAGGCCAGCTAATCAGGCTTGAGGGCCCCAGGCTGGGCACTGCCATGTACTAACTCCAAGACTACAGGCCCCGGGTCCCCTGCTCTGCCACTGCTGGGTTGGAGCTGCCAGCTCTTTGCTATCAGGGGCTGCCTTATGTGTCTTAGGGTATTTAGCAGCATCGCTGGCTGCTACCCTGCCCTGCCTACCAGTGGGACAGGTCCCAATGCCTGCTGCCATTGCCAAGGGTGAGCACACCCTGCTCCTCCAGGAAAATGGACTGAGGTGAGCCCCTGAAGCTCTCAGCGCTGATTCTGGGTGTGAGGGGCAGATACCACCACACAGCACTGTGGATGGACTCCGAGGCTCGGGCCCTGGCTGCCCGGGGAGGAGACGCTGTGTCAGCCCCAGCTGGCCTTGATGCCAAGCTCTCAGTGGCGGCTCTCAGACACCCTGCTTGCTGGCTATCGTGCTACAAAACTGGTTTGTACACATTCGAAATGTTTAGAAAAGGACAAGAAGCAGCTAAGGACCTCCCATGGTTCTGTCAGCCAAGCATGACCCCACTCATGTCAAGGTGTCTTTCCACCTTGAGCACCCAGGAGAGTTTCCGGCACGTTCTAAGTGAGCAGTAGATGTGTTGGAGGAAGATAAGCGAGACCCGGCCATAGTGTTAAGTAAGATAAACCAGGCAGATAGCACATGGCTCGGCTCACATGCAGGATCCTGAACAGCTGGGCTCATAGAAGGCGTGGAGCAGCGGTTCTCAAGGCAGGGGCGGGAGGCTCCAGTTAACTGGTGCAAAGCTACACCGAGTGGAGGGATGTATTCTAATATCCTGCTACACAGAAAAAGGATTATTAAGACATGGTATGATTTAAAATGTATAAAAATAGAAGAGAGGACTTTAAAAATTACCAAAAAAAATTTTTTAAAAAAAATCAATGGTTGATGTGATGGCGACGTGATGATTTGATATGATTTTATCTCTGCTGAGACAAAATACTTAACACTCAAAGGAAAGGAAGGAAAGATTTCTTGTAGTTCACAGGGTTTTCTAAAACTAAGTTTATTGATACATTTTCAAGAAACACAATGATTACGTTCATCACAGAGACTTTGTACCTGCAACTCTTATCTCAGCCCCTCTGTCTTTCCCATTCCCCCCCAAAGCTGTAATGTCATTTACATTTTTTCCTTTTTTCTTATTTATCCTTTTTTTTATTTATTGACTGACTTACTTACTGTTATGGTTTATGTCTAGTTGTTCCCCCAAACTCTCATGCAACCGTGGGGTGGGGACTTCTAGAGTTTGGGACTTGACTCATGATCCACTGGGATTATGTGTTTTAGTGCAGATGGGGTTATGGGTCTAAGTATGGCTGGGATTATGGGTGTGGCCTAAGGCGGATAGGCTGAGGCAGAGGGCCTGAATGTGATATAAAGAGAGACAGAGAGACAGACACTCGCTGTTGCTCTCTGCTCCCCTGGTTGTTCCGCCGCCATGAACTGGATGCTCTCTGTTCTGTTCCACTCAGCCTTGGAACCAGCTGAATGTGGACTGAAACCTCCAGTAACTGTGAGCTAAATAAGCCTTTCCTTCCTTCATTTTGGGTGTCAGGCATTTGTTCCAGCAAATGAGAGAAGAGTAACTAAAACACTCGTTTGGTACAGGATCTCGCCACACAGCTTGCTCTCCGAGTGATCCTCCTGTCTCAGCCGCCCCAGGGCTGGGGTTGCAGGTGTGCACCACCATGTCCGGATTCAGTGGCCGGAGGGCACCCCAGGGGTTCCAGGGCTAGCATAGCACATGATACTCAAATCAAACCCAGATTCTTGCACTTGCCAGGCAGACGCTTAGGACACTTAGCTATCTCCCCAGCCCTTTTCTTTCCCCCCCACTTCCTTCCTCTCCCACTTTCCCATCCTTTGTTCCTCTATCCAATTGAATATTTCATTCCTACTTCATAATATCTAGTACTCATTCTGGCCCTGTTTGTACTTTTGGTTCCTCACACCAGAGAAACAACGTGATATTTGCACGTGTGCATTCAGTTTGTTTCACTTAAGAGTATCGTCTCAAGGTCCATCCGTTTACCTATAAAACTCTCAATTTTTTCCTTCTTTATGGCAGAGTAGTACCCTATTGTACTAAAACACACACACACACACACACACACACACACATTCTTTATCCATTTATCAGCTGATGGGCATTTGGGCTTTTTCCAAGATCTAGCTATTGCAAGTTGTGCCACTATAACCACAGATGTGCATTATCTATTGCTGTGGTTTCGGGCTTTCAGTTCTTCTAGGAAGATAGCAAGAAGGTGAGACATTAGATCAAATAGAACCTCCAGTCCTGGTTTCTGAGGGATCTCTGCACTGATTTCCGCAGTGGTTGCACCAGTCTACCATTCTACCCACAGTTGAAAAGGGTTCTTTTTCCCCACCACCCCACCAGCACTTGTTAGTGGTTCATTTCTTCATAGTAGCCACTTTTTCTGGAGTAAGGTGAAATATCAGGGTTGATTTAATTGGTATCTCTCAGATGACCAGTGAGGTTGAATATTTCTTCATATATTTCTTTGTCATTTCTACTTCTTTATCTGGTAGCTCACGACTCGTAGGGGCTTCAGTCGGTAGCTGGCTGGCTTCATGGCCAGTCCTCATGACAGCGAGACATCACAAAGGAGAAATAGTGGTGGGCAGAAGGCAGCGGCAGGTCGGCAAGCGGCCAAGTAGCAAAGAAGCGGCCACCTCAGGAACCTTCTAGGCCACCTGCCCCTTTGGGTGGTGCCGCTCATACCCAGGGTGGTGGTGGCGGTGGAGTGGGGGTGGGGTGGGAATGGGCCCTCCCGAGATCTACACCCAAAACTTCGTTAAACCAATCAGCAGACTGCTCTAGTAATCACACACACCTAACTCCAGCATGGTCCACTGCAGCACCACATCACACACTCTAGGCCCAGCCGCCAGTGAAAAGTCCCTCCCATGATGCCTCAGGCTTGGGGGGGGGGTGACACTGAGACACGAGCCCGGGCAGGTGGACAGCTGCAATATCCTGAGGTCAGCATTATGTAATGTATATATGATGTTTAAATGCACTAAAAAGTCACATTATATCCTCTAGAAATATACAATGACCTGTCAACTTAAAAAATAAATTTAAAAATGAGCTCTAGCTCTAATAAAGTTTTACATTTTACTTTTTTCACTTGCTGCAAATATTTGCGTCTAGGTCTGGAAATTCTTTTAAAAGATGTTTGATGTTGGTACAATGTGAACTCCATCAATGTTCCCCAATTTAAAGCATCAATCCACTATTCTTTCATTATGTATGTAATTCAATAAAGGTATATTTATAGGGCCAGCCAGATAGCTCAGTGGACTAAAGTGCCTGCTTAGGCAGCTGCAGAAAGGTACAGGTTTAGGTTTGAGCCCCAGTGTGCTGTGACAGCCCCATCCCCGAGCCACGCTAAAAGAGCGATTGAGACTATGTGTGGTGGCATGCGCCTGTAATCCCAGTGCTTGGGAGGCTGAAAATAGGAGGTTCAGTATGAGTCTGAGTTGTATAGTGAGACCCTGTAGGCCCTGTACTAAAATACATTTTAAAAATCCTTAAAAAGATATATTTATATAGATAAGTATACCTATCACATATATTTATCTGTCAGTTTTTGCATCAAGAAAATCTTATTTTAGTTACTAAAGTGTTGAAATATATTTTAAAAATGCAAGGCCTTTCTTTTTCTCTTTAATCTTACTTATTTTCTTCATGATGAACAATGGAACATTTTTGTCATTTTCATAAAAAATTTTATGTGACTTAAATAAACCATGTATTATTTTCTAAGGGGCCTTTAGAGTTCTGAAGCAACACTGAAAGCTGTTTGGGGGCGAGATAGCACATGCCAGTGTGAAAACGCTTTGGGTGTCAGGGGCCTCGAAAGGAGGCACAGCCACAGTGCCAGGCAGTGTTCATTAGTAACAGGGAGGTTTTTAAAGTCTCTGGGGACAAAAGCAAATGTCCCTTTTCATGGCTTGGAAAGGTAAATTTGGTCACCAAGATGTCGATTCTCATCTCAAAGTTAGAAAACATGGCCTCACAGGTGGAGTGACATTTATAGGAATAGAGAGAGAAACACTAACAAGTTGAACTGTCCCGCAGAATGTGAGATCTGTGAGACCGCAGAACGGTCGGTCACACAGCCGTGACAGTCGGACGTTCTGTTTGGGTTGTAAATTCAGGTAATGCTTGCTTTCCTTTTAGAATGTGTTCAAGTGTCCAAGGCCTAACTTCCTAGAGATCGCATCCTGGGCGAAGTCTAACGGCCAAGGCATGCAGCTCCCCAGATCTTGGCAGCAAAACAGTGGCACAGCAACATTCACGGTGCCGGGCCACCCTGGGTTGGGTGTGTCCTCAGGCTCTTCCCAGGAGGGGACCTTGGGCAGCAGCGGCATGCTCCTGTCTGGCGGAGACAGGGAGGCCGCACAGGTGCAGCCTGAGAAGCGCTGAGCCCTTGGCACCTGCTTGGGCTGCTCAGGTCATTAACCCTCCCCCCCCGCCCGCCCGCGCAGCCGCTTCTGCTGTGACCATTGTTGTGCTGTTTTGATTATCAGTCAGGGCTGGCGTGATGGACCAGTTGCCCTTCCTGAGCCCCAGCTCTGCTGCTGCATCTCTACAGGGGTCCTCGATGACATTCAGCTCAATCTGCCCACTGCTTTATTACTCTGAAGTGCAACACACTTTACTGTACAAACCAGTCACTGCCAAGTATTGGTGCCCAAAATTGCAACACCAGGACCACGCCCATAGAAAAGCTAGCGAATGGAAAAGGAGGTTCTAAGATGAAAACAATTAAAATTCAAACAAAAGCAAGACGAACCCCTCATTCCTAGACTTCAACACAAAGGCACACTTCCTGTGCAGAGCCTGCCTTGGTGGCCAGCAACAAAGCTCTCACTTAGACCAATTGAGGGTGGTGCGTCTCATATAGTTTTCTTGGCATTAAGAGACTATATTTCTAGCTTTTCTGTTAAAAGAAAATTAGGTCTTACTACCATCCTTGCAGCACAGCCTTCACAACAGAGGGCAGCCTCTTAAAAATTCAGCCTCTAACTGAAATATGACATTATAGAGCTGCCAGGGCATTTGGAAAATTCCTTTAGTCATCCCAGAGTGCCACATATAGGGTCATTAATCAGTGGTTCAATCTTTGATTTATATACTTTCTGGGGAAAAGCAAGAGGAGGGAACAGCCTGATAGCTCAGCAGACTAAAGGGCCTGCTTAGGCAGACACAGCAGTTGGGGTTTGATCCCCCCTGCATGCTTGCCAGCCCTGCCTCCCAGGGCACACTGAGATGGCAATTGAGACTGGGCATGGTGGCACATGCCTATAATCCCAGCACTTGGGAGGCTGAACACAGGTGGATCACTACAAGTCCGAACTGTGCAGCTGTGTAGGGACCCTGTAGTCCCTGTCCTAAAATACAAAAAAAAAAAAAAAGCAAGAAGAAGGCTGAGATCACAGATGAAAAAGTGCTATTAGTTGGCAACAGAGTACATCACAATAATCAGGGTTTTTAACAGGGAAGGGAGTTTGTGAGAATGCATGGTTGAGACTTAGGCTTCCAAGAAAATTAGTTAATGAAAAAAAGCTAAAGAGAGACCACTCTGGGCCCATGGAAAGCTCATTTGACCCAGCAACAAAGCCCAGCATGTGAGTGGAACTTTATCCATCAGACAGGCCCAGTGTGGAAAACTGCTGCAGGACTCCCTGCAGAGAGACTAGAGGCAAGACCCACACAGCTGATCCAGGAGCAGAACATCTTGCCAGAGTGGCACAGCAGGTTCATCTCCAAGGGCTGCAGCAGGAAGAAGTCGAGCTCAGCAGCCAGACCCAAGCCACATCCACCTGGACGACTTTGAACTTGGTAGATCCAGATCTGGTGCTAAGGTAAGAACTCTACCAAAACTCTAAACCAAGCATCAGAAGGCAGGAAGATAAAAAATGACAAAAAGAAGGAGCAAAATGTGCTCTCAGGTCCCAAGCCCACCCAGAACAAATGCAGGAGACAATAGAATAGAAAAAATTGGAAATCACACACCTGAAATCTCTGAAATAACAGCATCCGAAGTAAAGAAACAACTGCAGAAAGGTATAGAGGAAATCAGATCAGAAATAACTTCTGAAGTAAAAAAAGAAATGATAACTATAACAAAAGAAGTGCTAAGTGCTTCTAAAGAGGACACTACAAAAAATAGAGGAGAATAGAACAATGATGGAATCCTTGAACAAGCAATGTAGGAATGTAATAGAATACATGAAGCAGATTCAAAGTGCTATACAGGAACTGAAAACCTCAATCACAAACTGACGAAACCATTCCAATGCAAGTGAAAATAGACTTTCAGACCTTAAAGATGCCATTGCAGCTAGCGAAAAGGTAAAAAAAGATCTCTTAATAACAACCAGGATAAAAGCAAAAATAATTCAACATTTGCAAGATGATACAAAGACGAACAATGTAAGACTAACAGGCATCAATGAGAAAGAAGGAGTCTGTACAAATGATATAAAAAGAATATGGGAAGAAGTAATTGCAAAAAAACTTCCCAAATATGGGGAAACAACTTGACATTCAGGGAACTGAAGCATATAGAACTCCAATAACATCAACCCAATTAAAACCACATCCAGACATATGATAACCAAGATCCCAGAAATTCAGCACAAGAACAGTATACTAAAAGCCACTAGAGAAAAGAAACATCACCTTGAAAGGAAAACCCATTAGAATAATGGTAGATTTCTCTTTAAAAACCATCAAGTCAGAAGAGCATGGAGCAAAGTACTTCAAGTTTTGCAAAAAAAACAAATTCCAGCCCAGACTGATATATCCTGCAAAACTCTCTTTCAAGTTTAATGGAGAAGAAAAATACTTTCAGAACAAAGAACAACTAAAGAATTTCATGATGACAAAGCCAACCCTGCACAGTTTATTCAAAGATATTCTAGAGAGGGATCAAAATGATCACAACTCCATGAAGGAGAATGGAAAGAACTCACCGAATAGGGCAAACAATTAAGTCAAGAAGAGCATGGAGCAAAGTGCTTCAAGTCTTGCAAGAAAACAAATTCCAGCCCAGACTGATATATCCTGAAAAACTCTCTTTCAAGTTCAATGGAGAAAAAGGGGTATACCAAAGCAGTCTTTCAACTATTCTTTTGTATACAGCAACAGAATAAATCTTTCAGCATATTCTACAAATCGACTTCTCCTGCACCCTGTAGGTCATGATTCTGTCTGGTTCTACAGGGTGGATATCAAGGGAACAGCAGTAGCTCGGTCCCACAAGTGACACCTGGCTACAAATAAGTGTCATGAACACTATCTATGTTCAAGACATACTAGAACTTTGTGCGATATCCTATCCCTAAACTATTAGAAGTGCTGGTTGTATATTTGCCATTCCAGTATTCATGTTACATTTTATTCTTAGTAATTCTTTACTATCATGGAAACTTTTTCTTAATTGATATCTTTGTATATTTTAATGTATTCAAATACTATGTGAGTACTCTGAATTGATTACAGGTTCTTACATATGATAAACAACATTCTGGCCTCTAAGTTGGACCCATGATTTGAATTTTGGGATATTGTTTTCAATATTTAATTTAA
>PVKN010001953.1:0-27061 GCA_004027915.1 Capromys pilorides
ATACCCCAGGATGGGCCCCTGATCCTGCTCTAGGGAGGAGCCAATCATATCCTAGGCAGGCCCAGATCATGCTCCAGGGAGGAACCAATTGTAACACATAATCCTAGTGGATCATGACTCATGTCTCAAACTCTAGAAGTCCCCGCCCCATGATTGCATGCGGCTTTGGGGGGACAACTAGACATAAACCATAACAGTCACCAACCCTGGGACCACATCTGGCTGTAGTCCAGCTGCTTCTGGTGACAATACGGCTAGGATATTAATGGCAGAAATGTGAAAGAAACACTGAGGGCAACATTCCGCAGATTACTGGTCTAGCTGGGCATTTTGGTTTTGCTAATTCTTGCTGGGCTAAGGCCTATGAATACTGAGCATTTGGCTGACATTTTTCAGAGACAGCAAGAGGAGGTGTGGGATTGTGGTCACATCACATGTAGGATCTGATCATGGAAGGCAGACAAGGTTTATCCCACAAGTGTCCATGGCTAAAAATAATGGAATTCTTTTTCTTCCTCAGAGCCCTCAGCAGGCAAAGACATTCTCTGAGTATATTCTTACGTAAGGCCCAATTTGCCATCCGCCAGCCGGTGAGTGCTTGGCAGATTAAAGTATTTATTCTTCGTGTTCTACCCATTTCCTTGCCAAGAGTGAGTTTTGAGTATTACAGATAACTCATGATGTTGTGCACTTCTCAGAAGCAAAATAACAGTTGGATACATATGGGGACAGTTAGCAAAAGCTGACTGAATAAACAGCAAGGTCAAAATGGAGCTAAGACCTTCATCTACGATGTCCTTTCCAAGCTTCAGAGGCAAAGAACACTCAAATCACAGGTGAAGCGACTGATCGTTCCGGTAGGTTCTAGGTGCCATGTTAACACTAATGTAGGTGAAACCAGCTGCCGCAGCCTTGAAGTGGCACGGATTCTGATGTACAGCCACTGGGGACCAGAAGCCTGGGACAGAAAAGGCAGGGGGTTTGGAGCCACCCCCATGTCTGCGTGGATCCCACTTTACCTCTCTGTCAGTGTGCAGCCAGGGAAGATAATTATTCAAGGTTTTTCCTTTGAAAGTCCAGGAGGCTTCATTTAGGATTTCTGTCTGGCTTTACTAAAATGCCACAGGAGGACTTCTGTGTTGTTTTTCCCATGTGGGGAAAGAAAGCTAAGATCCCAGGCATGCTTGGAGTGGGTGAATGGGGTCACATGGGAATGCAGGGTCCGGCAAAGGGCAGGGGGACTGGGGGATCTCATGGGTTTATGATGTCCCAGAAGTGAACACATTTTCAGGGCCAAAGCAAGGAGTCATCCTAATAACAGTTTTAAAACAGTTGGGGGGCAGGGAGGGGCAGGCGGGGCTCCTTCCACTCTACCTGCCCTATGTCTGCCCTACTTCCTTCTATGGGAAGGAGGACCAGTTCATTTCTTCCACCTCCCTAAATACAACTTTTGCCTCTATGTCTCAGTTTTTTTAATGTAAATTCTTCAAGTTGTTACGTTTAAAAAAAATCTATTTTCTGAAAATCACCAACTCACTAAAGGAGGAAGAAAGGGCCAGTCAGATAGCTCAAAAGTGTCTGCTTTGGCAGAGCGCAGCGACATGGTTCGAACCTCAGCATGCCGTGTGGGTCCTGGCCCCCGCCACCAGGGTGGGCTGAGACAGCAATTGAGACTGGTAGTGTTGGCTCATGCCTGTAATCCCAGTGCTTGGGGGGCTGAAAACAGGAGATTAGTGAACTAAAGCACCTGTTTATGCAGAGCGCAGGGGCCAGGGTTTGATTCCCCTGCTTGCTGTGCCAGCCCCGCCCCTGGGGCATACTGAGAGGGCAATGGAGACTGAGCATGATGGCGCACGCCTATAATCCCAGTGCTTGCAAGGCTGAAAACAGAAGGACACTATGAGTTCAATCTAGTAGTGAGAGCCTCAACGCCCTATCAACCTGGCCCTAAATAAAGAAGAAGAAGAAGAAGAAGAAGAAGAAGAAGAAGAAGAAGAAGAAGAAGAAGAAGAAGAAGAAGAAGAAGAAGAAGAACAGGACCATCACTGAGTCTGATCTACATATTGAAACCCTGTAGATCCTGTATTAAAATACATTTAAAAAATAATATAAAAATAAATAATTTAAAGCATTTTTTAAAAAAGAAGGAAGCCACTGCAGGACTGAAGGACTTTATTTCCGTCTGTGCTTCTCTGGAAGGGCTGTCCGCTCTGGCTTCCTGAGAGGCAGCGCTCTTGCGTCGTTAGGGCCGACCCACCTGTGTACCATGCTGTGCCTGGGAGAAGACGGGCAGAAAGCTCGAAGGTTTTCTTCCACAGCTCACTGAACACACTATGAGTCCTGTTTCACTTCCTCTTTCATTATTTATGTTACCCACGGGGGTGGTTCAGAGAATCACTTCCACACACCAAGTTCAACTCTCCCCCCTCCCACTCTGGCCTCTAAGTTGCTTCTCTTTAAGTCCCAGGTTTGGAGAAGCAACAGCGACCTTTCACTCTGTCTCACCCCAAACTTCATGGTTATGAGATAAACCGTCGTAAGTAGGCCTTGCCTTTAGCCCATTTTGGGCTCGGCCATAATTTTGTGCTTAGAAACCAGATTTTAGGAGACGCCTGCGCTTTGGCAGAGTCTGTGGTCCCACTATGCTGCCAGTGAACGCACGTCCATGTAACCTCAGAGTCGACAAGACTTTACTTTTATTTATTTATTTTCTCACTGTAGTTTCCATTTTTATTGAGCTCCATTCAGCAAAAGCCTCCCTGGGGCTCCACTGCCCCCACACCCCTAGTATTCCAGGGCAACATCCAGCACCCGCTGACCCTTCAGGAAGCATCCATCATTTGGACAGTTTCCTCCAGCACCTCAGTCTCCAAGGTGGTGACTTTCTCAGAGAGGACGGCCGCGGTCCCTTCTCATACCTGTACCCACCAAACTGAGTCCCCTTCTTGTTGGTCACTCACTGAGGAAAGTTCTGCTTGTTCTTGCTGACGACTCTCAGCTCAATGTTGCTCCCAGACCCCAAGCTGCGGTAGTTTTACCCATCAACTTCTCGGCTTCCTCCTCCTTCCTATCTGGCCTAAATTCATCTTCAAATGCAGCCATTGCTGCTAAGGAGCCAGAACCCCTGGTGACATAAAGCAACGTATCAGTTGACCCATGAGGACAGCTGCCGTAAAGGTGAGGTCTGGTAACATCTATTCCTTGCTACAACTAGGGCTGCACCAATGTAGCCTCGATACCTGAAAAACATCTGCCTCAGCATGCGATTGGCAGCCACAGCTCTGGGAAGGCACCCAGCGGTGAGGCAGCGGAGCTCCAAGTTGGAAGAAATGAGTTGGGTGGTCACGTGTGTGTCTGTGGCTGTCCCAGCACCGCAACGGTAAATATTAGGGGCTATGAGCTGAATTTTTGAACAACTCTTGTCAGCAACACCCTCCCATCAGTTGTTCTTATGTCTGCTCCAAGAACCGTGCCATCCTTATAGACCAACCCGGCAGTGCTAGTGCCAGTTTTCCTGGCTTTAGGAAGCTTGAACTCCTTCTTTGCAAAACCGGCTTCCAAGATGGCATTCCTGCAACAGCTATCAAAGGAGAAACTGCCAACTGGCGCCTCATACACTAACACCACCAACATCTTCCTAGGAAAGTATCTGGCAAGGCTTTTTAGTAGCCCAACAAACAGGATTTATTTGGATTTAAAATTTATCACTCAGAATGCAAAACTGATTGTCTTAACAATTTTAGTAGCCAAAATTTCCAAAGCTGCATTGAAATCACATTTGTCCTTAGATCTTCAATAGACAGTCTCGTAAGATTTCAGTGTAATTTAACTACAGCTTTGCACAAGTATTTTAAAGAGACACTGTAATTACCACTCCTCACAGTTTAGCAGATATTTGCCATTGGTATCTTAATTTAAAGCTTAAAGTGATGTTACCAAGAACCTCACATTTAATTGTGCTGGAGACAGGTCGGAAGATTTGTTCCATATTGAAATCATAGCCATATCTATTCAGCATTATTTAAGGGATCTGGCTATGATTTAATCTCTGGTTATGGCTTATGTATCATATACGATAGAGAATAATTTCTCATTTCATTGCCTTAGAGTAACTTTTATTCACCCCTTATCCTACCCCACTGCCTCATAATTCGTTTTCCAATTTCCTGAAAACTGGGGGGAGGGGCAGTTTGTAGAAAGTAGTATGCGTGGCAGCTTGTAGTTATTTATTTACACTGTGCAAAATTGCTAACTAGTTAGGAATAAAGGTAACCTACTTAGTTTAACCTAAGATAGAGACCTAGTTAGGTTATTGCAATGTATAAAACTAAAATTTAGCACAAATAAAATATTTACTATTTATTTCAAAAAGTGAATTTTCTTTCTTTCTTTCTTTCTTTCTTTCTTTCTTTCTTTCTTTCTTTCTATTTTTTGGTTTTTGATGTCAAAGATCAAACCCTAGACTTCACATATGCTCAGCAAGCATTCTACCACTGAGTTATACTCCAGCCTTCACTGAATTTAGTTAAAAACTTCCCAGGCATATTGAAAGCAAGGTTCAGTTCTCAACATAAAATACATTTATATGCAATATTTCAATAACATGCCTAGTGTACACAGCAAAGCAGAAATTATGTTGATGTACCCTATCAGGCTAAGCAACACATTCAGAAAAATTTTATTTATACAAACTACTATTTATTGCAAAGGCAAATTTTGCAGGATGCGAACCCCTAATGCAAGGGCGGGGTAAATGCTCTACCCACAGAGATCCACGTTCCATATATGAGCCTCCTGCTCATTCCCCGATTCACAGTTGACAGCAGCTCATTCTATCAGATACCGTTGTGTTACAGTGGCCTCATCGAGATAGTGAAGCATCTCTGCCACAGCCACCTTCCAAAGGGTTTGGGCCCCAGAGGCTGGAGGGATCTGCATCCCTAGGTGTCCAGGCTGGGATCCGAGTGCTAAAGCTCCATTAAGGAGGCTGAGATCACGGGCATCCTCATGTCTCTGGATGGTTTACAGAGCAGCTTGCTACCTGCTGCTGTCTATTGACCTCACTAGACAGGTTCTCCATAAGAGTGACCACTGGTAATTTATCCAGCCTGCATCTACGACCAAACCCAGAACTTGTAAGGTCACCTTCTGCACCAGTGCAGTCTAAAGCAACTCACAGGACGCTGGGCTTTAAGTACCAGCAGAACACTTTTCCATCTTAGCGTGAGGTCACATGCATCTAAGGACCACTCACATTTTCCTTTTAGTTCCTAGCACATAAGCCCAGCAAGCACTCAGATATTTGTGGACCGGTGGTTAGATAAATGATATGAATAGACTCTTACTAAGATCAATTTTTTGCTTGCTAGTTCTAGTTATTACAGGTTACTTAGATCCTATTCTTCTGTCTCTGATTTCTGCCCTTTTCATTTTGTACAGTGTGGCTAAGACTTTAAACGTCACCATCTGAACTTCTGTTCAAGTATCATGCTTTTTAATCTCTTAGATCCAATTTTCTTGGCTTAATATTAAGCCTGATCATTAACTAGTTATCCAACCTATGTACACGTATCTTCTCTTTCCCTCATCATTTCTCTCTCTCAGCACCTCTCCGCTCTGTAGCTGCAAAAATGCACACAGCAGAAATACAGAAGATGTAAACCTATGGCAGTTGCTCTTGCGTGAGTCACATTCATTTTTTTTGATCCTCCCCGGGGAGAGATTCCTGAGTGGGGTGGGGTAGTCAGACTAAGGCCTTGAGGCCCTAAGACTGTTCAAGTCCAGGTTTTAGTGCCTCAACTCCTACTTGGGACTGTGGCCATGAGATCAGAATAGATGGAAAACGGCTATGAGCTTTTGAAGGAAAAATTCTAAATACCATGGTGGATATTGCTGGCTTTCATTTAGATAATATTTGAAAGCTTCATTGCTCTTTTGAATTTATTACCTCTTTTGATTCTCTCATAAGCTCTGGGAATGGCAGCTCCAACTGCCCTCAGGACACATGAGGGAAAACAAAGGTACACGGCTGTTACAGCTTCACCAGTGTCACTGACTAGTGAAAAAGTCATTGCTAGGATATTGACTTTTGGTTTCCGATTTCTAAGAATCTTTCTTGGAGATCCTCACGTGTTGGCAAATGTTTTATGATCTTTTCTTGGACAAGAAGCCCTACCTTTTGCTCAAAGGATGAAGACAGCTATAAAATGGTTGAAGTTAAACTTAAAAATTCAACTCATGAGAAAGAAACTAAAAGCACTTCATAACATTTAAGGACACGGTGTCTTCCAACATAAAGCAGAACCAACTGTCAATACTCCTTTAAGGGAATCACTGGGGATCAGGGGAAGATGGTGAGCTGGATCCCGAGGGGGCAGAAGGAGGGGGAGGGATTTGCAGCCAGAACTCTGGTGGAAGATACTGGTTAGGCTCTTAGGCTCTCTATGAACAATGAAGAGAGAGTAAGAATAACAAGTCAGAATAAAAATGTGATTGGTGAGCGGTCGTGTGTCCATTTGTTATTTTATTATATTTAAAATACAATAATATGCCCTGGTTATTTTACTCTCCCTTTTTGATGGTTCTCCCCAGTACCTGGCACCAGCTGGAACCCGACATTCCTTAGCAATTTTACTCACTGCTTGCACGGAAGAAGAAGGTAAACATCGTGAGGGTAGGGATTTCTGCCTGCTTTGTTTACTGTTGTTCTGGGCCATGTGCCTAGAATAATGCCAGGCACATCACTGGCCATAAATGAACGAACTTGCACTACAGCCCTAAGGTAGGGATCACAGAAGCATTTGCCATGACCCCAGAGCCAGTGGGTGGTGAGTCCGGGGCACACGGGCAAGATTCAAGCTGTCATCCAAGCTATAGTCTGTAGCTGTGCAGGGTGAAGGGGTCACCTCGGTTTATCTCAGTATGTTCCATTAAACTTTCAAGTCACGCAGCCCACTAACTCCCTTTCTTCCCCAACTTTGCTCATTAAGTAACTTTCTGATTCTAATCTGGCTTCTCACGGGGGAAAAAAAAAAAAAAATGCACTGACCAGCCATCATGCCTGTCTGTTCTGCTTGCAAATTATAATTTATCTTGCTAAATCAAGGACAGGCAATCAATGCATACACATTCTCATCTGCTTTTTGACTCTGCCTAGTAAATTCCTACCCCAGTCCATTCTATGACCCTGATGGCATCTAGGATCGGAGCTAACAAAGGCTGGCCATCAATCTGGACTTCTGTCACCCCTGAGAGAGCCTACCTTGGGGCACTCCTCCAGGGAGATCATCTGCTGAGCTCTCTGGCCACCTCCCCAGGTGGCCACCTGGTATTGTCACCACATCTATTTTTAGAAAGGCAGGACACTGACTATAGCAACCTACTATAATATGGAAATGAAGGCGATGAGCAAAAATTGTGAAATGAAGCATACTGGTATCACATGGGCTTAGCTAGAGCAACAAAGCAAGCCATGGTTTTATTTCAGGGTCTATTTGCAAGGTTAAGCTAGATTCTCTACTCAAGTCAGACCATTTTCACACTGGAAGAAGCATAATGCCATTACAAAGAATAAAACATTCATTTGAACTACTAACAGATTACAGATTCCTGTAGCTCGGGTCCTAATATGTTAAATGTAATATAAAGGAATGGCTCTGTATATTCCTCAAACATACAAGGGCTTAGGAATACCTCCTACAAAAGCCGGCCAGATAGCTCAGCAGACTAAAGTGCCTGCTTAGGCAGAGTGCAGCAGCCTCGGTTTGATCCCTGGCATGCTGTGCCAGCCCCGCCCCGGGAGCACACTAAGAGGGGTATGGTGGCATGTGCCTGTAATCCCAGCACTTGGGAGGCTGAAAACAGGATCACTAAGCGTCCAATCAGTGTAGTGAGACCCTGTAGACCCTGTCCTACAAACATTCAAAAAGAAAAGGAATAACTCCTATAACTTTAATTACATGAATGATTTTTTTCTGAAACTATATATTTTTTCTTTGACATACAGTATCTTCAAACTCTTAAGACAGGAATTTAGAAATACTTCAGAATTTTTATTACATACACATGACACCAAAGAAACCTTAAACTATTCATGACTGTTGACCATTATATATGTGGGTTTACAATTTTAAATTACAAAATAAATTTTCTCCTCTGTGCTTTTATTCTAGGCATAATAAAGTGGGAAAGAAAGTGTTTTCTGTGAAAAATTAACTGTGGGTAATATTAACATGCCATTTCAAGGACTACAATGCTTAAATTTTCATCTTAAAGCATTTAAAAGGTTTTAAATAGGACACTTGTGAGCCAGGGAGAGAGCTCAGCAGACTATGCACCAGCCTGACGAGTGCAAAGACCCAGGTCCAATCCCCAGTACCACATGCCATGCGGGCCCCACCCCAGGCCCATGAGCTGATCTCCAAAAGTAGGCCTGGTGGCGCATGCCTGTAATCCCAGCACTGGTGAGGCTGAGACAGGAGGATCACTACGAGTCTGAGCTGCATAGTGAGACCCTGTACCAAATACATAAATTTAAAAAAATAAATAATAAATAAATGAAGAGAATGCTTGTTAACAGTTATCCTATTTGGTCAAGGCGGTATCACGTGATCAAGCACCAAAGCCTTGAGTGCGGAAGAAGCCTTTACCCAAAACTGGTTCCCCAACTGGTGCCCTTCTGAGAAACCACTTCTAATTTGCCTATTTTTAAATATCATAAGATTTCTCATCTAGTGTCAAATTTGTCATGAAAACAATAAATTACATTCAACTAGAAAGTAAAAATAATACATAAGGCCTTTAAAAGCTGGGAGAGAAATGCGTTTTGAAGCAATTGCCAGTTAAGCATCCTTTGCTGGCTGCTGACAGGTTTTCAGTAATTGTGCAACAAATATTCTTATTTTCTGAAATCAGTTTGTCTCCGTGTGAGCCAGCATAGCTCACCCCCACCCCCATTGTCACTGCAGACTTAAAAGGCATCACCCATGCGATGCGGGAAAGGAGCTTTCTGCCCAGCTTAATGGCTAATTACAGCAACAGGAGCGAGAAATAAGAAAATCCAACTAAACTGCAAAGAAAGCAAAGCAAGGCGCCTGAGCTTAACTACAACTTCACGCCCTGTGCCACCTCTCAGTTTCAAAGCTTTCATCACCAATTCCCTTTGTTAATTTTTGGTTTTGATGCCTTTAAGTTATGTGTTTTGCAGAATGTGGGCTTAAATGGCATTCGCATTTTTTGTTAGCAGGGATGTCTTTCTCAGGAATCCCCCAAGTGTGGTCTATCTTTGCTCAACCCTCAAAACAAAACATGTTCTCTTGTTGTTGGAGTAACAGTGCAGTCTATCAATTTCATCTCCACTGTTGTTTTTTTCTTTCTTTTATGATAGGAAGACTAAAGAGATGGCAAGGTTTTTTGTGCTATTGGCTTTTTGTTTAGGGTACTAGTGGTTGAGCTCAATGTGATCACATTTGCCTATATCTACATCCCCGCCCTTTTTGTTTGAAGACAGAGTTACACCAAGTTACCCTGACCAGGCTTAAACTTGTAGTCCACCTGCCTCAGTCAGGCAGAGTACTAGAATGGCATGGGCGAACCACTACAGCTAGCTCAAAGGCAAGAATTTTAAGAGACTATTTCTCCCCTGGCCAGAAACCCCTAGATAAATCCATCACAGGAAAAATTACCCACTGGACTGGGAAGAGAGCTCTCTACTTGAATAATCTTTTTCAGAAGAACAATAAAAGCAATCTGTTGATTGGCTCCTCCTAAAAAGAATGATATATTAATAGTTCTAATAATCAGACATAAGAAAGAAAAGTTATTTTGTGCTAATTTTAGGATAAATTTTCTGGTTTTATAAAACCAGTATGATGACTATTTTTTTCTACAGAATGAACAGATAAAACATCAGGTGATTACTTGGTCTCATAGAAGATCACCCAGATACCATTTGAACTGGGATTGATTAAAGAAAAAGCTAACTGAGGTTTGAAGGTGACTCAAAGCATTAGCTTTCTGAGATGCTCAAACCATAAAGCAATTCTTAATCTGCTGAATTCTATGGAGTGACTGTACAAGATTCCACTACACAGAGATTGGCTACCCCCAATTTACAACCTTAGACATATACTTTTGTCTTGAAGACCCTTAAGGCAATTGTGTAAAATACTATGTCAAAGACTGTTGTTGGAAATGCTAAAAGATTTCATGATATAAAAAAAATTCCAATATCATTTAAATTGAACAAAATGATTCTTTACTTTCTGCCTATATTCTAACCATTTTTTCCAGCGAACTTCGTCAGTAAGAGCTCAAAACAAGTGTTTTGTGCTTTGTCCCAGGGATGCTATTTACCTCTGATTGATTTCTTTCACCAAGCTCACCTGCACTTTCCAAATCTGTGTTTTCTCCTTTATTAAAGGTGACATAATCTTAGCTTCTATTACATTCACGTCCACCAAACCACTGAGAACAAGGGAGCTACACAGATGATGATAGGGAAGGATAAGATTTTGTGAAGCAGGTTTGTCATCAGTACAAAAATCCAACAAAAACTCATAATGCAGATAGGGAAAAATAAAGGAAACAGTGGAATAGGAGGACAAGAAGAAATCTGGCAACACAGCCAAGCTAAGACACAACCTTGGGAGCAAATAAGAACAGGCAATAGAACAAATGTTTTATTCTGGGAATAACTATGATGTTACCATGACATGAGCAGATCTACTGATTTGTCCATTCCCAGCTGGAGAGATGGAGTTCAGGTGTGTGATCCCATGTAGCTGCCATGTTGACACCTGGTCCTCATTAGTGCCCTGCCTTCTGTCACTATTAGAAATGGATTTCTGTTCCCTCTCATGTAGTCCTTTATTAGAGAAAGAGTAAGGGAAAGGAGTTGGCTGATATGAAGTGTTGACTAAAGTCCAACCCCAGTCTCTACTCCATTTTCCTAGCTGCCTTTCCCGAGGCAGACCAGAGGTGGGACCCTAATCAGGACCACACTTGTGACTTCCTGTAAGTCAGCTCAGTTGGTATTGTGGGGCCGCTTGAGGGCCACTGGACCAGTGGAGCCTATGATAAGGAAGAGAGTCTCGCTGATTCTCCAAGTTTGGAATGTGATGTCTTTGCCAACCTGTCTTCCTACCAAGTCTGGGCATGCACTTTTAATTACAGAGTCACAGAATATCAGAGTGAAAAAGGTCTTTTGATAGATTTAATTTAATGCCCTGATGTTCATAAAAGGAGGCAGGAGGGGGTTAAATAACCTGACCAATCTCCCTAAATCTCTAATTTACTAATGCAATTTTCTATGTTAAAGCCAATCTGGAATCTTTAGACCCTCTGACAAGAGGATGCCCTGACTATGTGCAAACACCAGAGTTATATATCTTAGGAAAAAATTATATTCCTCACTCGTAGAGGTCTTGGACAGTTTTAAGTGTCAAAACATGTATTTCTATATTTTTTGGACAGATAAGAACAATGAGAAAGTATGACAATTCCCCAGAGTGACAGCTAGCAGCAGCCAGGCTGTTCTATGAACGTGCTCTAATACCTGTGCTTTTGATTACTGTACGGCTTTGCTATAGCAATCATCTGCATCATTAGGAAGCTAAGCTAAATTGCTAATGCTATGTCCTCATATATTATTGGCCCATTCATGTATTCAGGCATTCAGTCAGTGGATATTTATGAGGCCCTGCTATCCACTGAAGCTGCCCGAGGGCCTGGTGATGGAGCAGTGACCCAAGAGACGCTGCTGTCCTAATGCACATCACGTTCAAGTGTGGGAGGCGAATGCACTAAAAACAAAACAAAAAAAATGATATGTTCGCTGTCTAAAATGTTTCAGGGAAACAGAAAAACAAGGTAAGATGATAAAGAAGGGGAGCAGGGAGGAGGCGTGTTGTTTTGAAAAGGTGACCAGAGAAAAGCTCTCTGAGCTGGTGACATTTAAGCAGAGGCTTGCCAAATGCGAGAGAACATTTGGATGTTGTGACTGCAAGGACGGCAGACGCAAAGGCCAGCAAGCGGAAGGGAGCCGGGCAGAGCGGGGACAGCCAGGCAGCGAGGCAGCCGGAGCCTCTGCGGGGGAGGGCAGAGGACAGTGGGTGGCAGGGCTCGTGGGTCTGGGCAAGATGCTTGGATGTGATTCTGGGCACAGGAGGAAGCCGGGGAAGCTCTCAGGCGGGAGAGCACAGATTCTGGTTTATGTTAAAAATTGTCTCATTGTCCTCCGGGGAATGATCAACAGAAAGACAAGCCTGGAAGCACAGGTCACCATGGTGGCGCCTGCCTCCATCTCGAGGACAGCTAAAGGTGACCTGGACTAGTGAGCTGGATGCTTGGGGATTAACGATCCACTGAACACTATATAAGTGATATTTGATAGATTGTACAGTAGAGAGAAAAATGAGGAGCGTTAGCTTCCAGACAAGATGTAGTTTCCTATTAAGTATTTTACAAAGCAAAAAAATGTAAGAGCAGAAAAGGGAAACTAGATCTCACATATAGCGGAGAATTCAATTGGTTTTGTCCCTGACCCCCAGGAGGATGATTCTAAAGTGCTCAGAATTTCCTGGGACAGGGCTGGTCACCAGGAAGACCAGTCTGCAATTAGAGGTGGGTTTCCAGGCAGCCATTGTTTGGGGAGGACCGGGGCCTGGAGACCGAGTTCACTTACTGGCCGGTATTTGTAATGAAGCCTAATAAAAGCTCTGGACAGAGGAGCTCAGTGGTGCTTCCTGATTCTTAAACACATGGCGGTGCCTGCAGGCAGTGCACCCCGATTCCACAGGGAGAGGGCACAAGCCCTGTGCGCAGAAGCTACCCAAGCTCCTCAGCGGCATCCTTCAGCCTTGATCCATAACTGGGAATATGCTGCCCCTTGGGCTTCGCCGCTGTTCTAGTGAATTGGCAAATCTGAAGAGGTCACAGGGGCCCCCAGATTTTCAGCCAATAAGTCCAAAATGTGAGGGCTCTCAGAGCCCCCAAAGGGCAGCAGGCCTAATAAGGGCCTCTCTTGGGCACAGTGGTGGGTCCTGGGCTAACTTCGAGTGGTCACCATCATACTCGGACTGCAGGGCACCAGTAGGTGTCATACAGCCTCCCAGGTCACTGTCATTGCACAAGACAGAGGGGACCTGGGCGAAACCCTTTATCCATAGTCAGCCCTAATAGGGAGAGAGTGTTGAAATCCCCAGGCCACTCTCCCTGAAAAGGTAAGCAGGGGCCTACATACACTGCATCATTACAACCTATTTACCAGGCTAAAATCTCTTGGCATTGTGGTGGTGATGGGGGGTAGGGGGTTGAGGTGTCTTCCATGTGGAATTTGAAATATAAGTAGCTTCACCAAATAAATAAATGAATTGGTAGTAACCATTGTTACTAGCAGTCAGAAAATGTAAGTTTTATGCAAGACCAGTCTCTCTTGGTCTTCTCTTCTGAACCCCAGTTTTGTTATTTTCAGGCCCAAGGAATCGTCAGTCTCAGAGTGGCCCATTGTCACCATATGTGCAGTGATCTCACCCTCAAATCACCATGTCCCTAAGTGTCAGAAGGGGAGGAGATGACTATTAATAATTCAGGCAGTGTAAATATTCTTCAGGTCACTCAAACTTAAAATTTCAGTCTTTCTTTTTCTTCCTCCATAACCAGAGGCAGCAAATCTCTCTCTCAATTTATTTTTCATTTATAATCAAGGAGTCAGAAAACTGATCCCAAAGGAGGCCCCTGGGTCAATTATTTCATTTTTCTTTTCAGTAACTATTTGTTGGGACCCTTGTCCCACAAATGTTTAGGAAGAATTCAGTTCCCAAGGAAAACAAAGTAGTGAAACAGTTACATAATACACAGGTAGAGCATTTCAGACACTAGTAAAAGTTCTCGATAAAGTATGACCAGCTGCTCTCCCAGAGGTCTTCTCTTCCTGGCATGGGATGAGCAAGGAAAAGGTTGTCTTCATTTCTGAAGTATGTGGCGTTCCTTACAAAGACAACAGCAGCAGTCAAAGTTGCTGGAATCAAAACCCACGTAAGGACCAGAACTATGGGCACAATGATAAAACCAAGCATGGGGGCAGAGCCACCAAGTGCTCCTGGTTCATGGCTGGTGGCACCAGGATGACAAACCTCCCTTCTCTCCAAGTCAAATCTTTCTACCACGGGCAGCCCATGTTCCCTAGTCGCGGCCCTCCCATTATGTTGTTCATCAACACAAAGACCATTGGTTTTCTTGCCTTTGCCCCTTCAAATCTACTGTGGTATGTACAACACACCCTAACCATTCAAGGAAAAATCACGTAGCTTCTCTACTTAAAAATTGTCCATGGCCAGGTAGTTTGGCCTACACTGCAATCTCAGCACTCTAGAAGATGAGGCAAGAGGATCAGAAGTTTGAGGTCGGCCTGGGCAACTTTGAGATCCTTTCTTAAAATCTTAAAAAAAAAAAAAGGTAAAGAAGAGAGCAGAGCTACAGCTCAGTGTGAAAGCTCTGGGTTCAATTTCTGATACTTCCAAAAGCAAAACAGCAAAAAACCATAGACATCTCTCCTTTCCCTGCAAGATCAAGCACGAAGGCCTTACCAAGAGCAACTTCTGCCACTTAGCCCCAGCCTAATCCAGGTAGCTTAGCCTCTCGCGGGATATCCATTACAGTCGTCTCATCGTATCCCTAGGTTCAGCCCATGTGTATTCAACCAACCGCAGCTCGAAAATATTTGGGAAAATAACAGCTGTACAGAAAGAGCATGTACAGACTTTCTCTTCTTGGCATGAAATTCCTTAAACACAACAGCCTAACTAATTACAAAGGGCTTCTGCTGTAGCAAGTGTTACAAGTAATCTGGAGATGATTTCAAGCATATGGGCGGAAAGTATGTGTAGGTCCCATGCAAACGTCATGTGAATTTATGTAATGGACTTGATCACACACAGAGTTCTGTATCTACAGCAGGTTCCCGGATGCAGAGGGATCACTGTTCTCTCTGCTCATTTCCTTCACCTGCAGTATCTCTGCTTCTGAGCCTGGAGAACAGCTCCTTGCCTGTAGATCATCAAGTGTCACTGCCTGATGCTGTCAGGTGACGCTTGTGACCGTGTGTTATGCTCTCTACCAGTCCCAAGACTCCAAAGGCAGGAGGTTCACTCTCCTTTACTTGTGCCTCCCTCGAGTGTCCAACTCTTCATATCGCCATGGCACACACCCCATAGAAGTCACCGGAGAAGCGTACCCTGAGCCTCAAAATGTCATCCTGTCTTTCAAACATTCCTATAAGTTGTGGAGTTTAGTGTGATACTTACTAAGTTGTCAGATAACATATAAATAGCAACTTAATTTCATTTTCACAAAATCCTATCAGTAGGAACTGTTCCTCATTTTACAGACAAAGAAACTGAGGTACAGAGAGACTAAATGACCTGACCAAAGCCCCCAAAGCCTTCTGGTCTGTGGCTAAAACTCTGTGTCACTCTGTAGCTCACACACAGTGTCCCTTCATTAAATCCCTCTAAATAATCTGGATTCTTCTTTTGTTTTTGGTTCTTGAGCACAAGTGAGTTATATATTAGAAAATGAAATACTCATTAGACTCGAAAGAATAAATCTTATCATCCCAACAAAATGAAGTATCTTATTATATATCTGGTGGCACTATGTCTTTTTCTTCTAAAGGGATTTTTCAAGCCAAATTTCACATTTTTATGTGGTTCTTGCCCTCAGGTCTTTTAATAGGCCAAGTTGTGATGGGAGCAATAATTTTCCCAGCCCTGCTATCTATCTCTGCAGCCTGAGATTGAAGACTTCCGAGTCCTTCTCACATGCCTGCCAAAAACACAGGTGAATTTTCTCTTAGAAAGTTTGGCTCTGAATCTTAAGCACAGTTCATGGATGTTCTGATTTCATGTGTCCTACTGAGAAAATTATGGCACCAAAGGTAATTCCTGGGCTAGAGTTCAGCAAGGTTGAAGGTCAGATTCCGGTAGACGAGGATCAAGCCATATGTGACCTCCGAGAAAATAAGATGAACCCGGTCAACTCTGGCCCCCCGAAAAATCTCTGCTACAACTAGTTGCCTCTGATCTGTCCTATAAAACCAAGATGAATATTTCCAAAATTGGTTGTAGAAATATCTCAGGTAGTAGACATGGGCCTTCACATCACAACTTGGCCTATTAGAAGGTCAAGAGGAAACTCTGGCTGATTCTCTCTTGGAAAAGGTACAACTACTGTCTCTATTAATCTACCTCTGAATTTGGCTATTTTTGAATTTCAGGTTTTGCTGAATTAGAGTTTTATTTTTATGTAGAGCATGTTTGCAATGCTCATCAATAATCCCACAGAACAATATGAACACTTTGAAACCTTTTGTCAGAGTTAATAATTACAGCAGAAGACTAGTTCTACTGAGGAAACTCAGAGGATCAGAATATGATTTCTAAATCAAAACAATGTGTTTCATCCTGGATTTCTTTTCAAAAGTTGGAAGACACAAAAAAGTTGATTTCAGGGCCAGGGAGATAGCTGAGTGACATAAGCACCTGCCTAGCAAGCACAAGGTCCTGAGTTCAATCCCTGGTACTGCCAAAATATAAAATAAAATTAAAAAGTTGATTTTATGCTGGTAAAATGCTGCAAGATCTTCACTGAGGGATCCTAAAATGTATTAAATTTTTAAATGAACTAAACATCGAAGGATGTTCTCATCAGTAAGACTCATGAGAGGCAAATGTGGCTTCCAGTATGAAGATGAAGCTAGGTAAGGCATGTTCCTAGACAACTGTGTGCTGACTCCCTATCAACAGAGAAACATATAGTAATAAAATTATATATACATATATGTATATATATATATATATCAGTCTAATATGAGAACAAAATGATAAATTTGGGTTTGGTGCAGACAATGTATTAAGTTTCTCTTGCTCAACCTTTATCTTGGTAATAATTCTCATTATTGATCTATGTAAAAATTGTGGTGACTCATTAAGAATCTGCCTCCTATCCTAAATAGGAAATCTGTGACAGGTCCTGCCTGTTCTGGTCTCTGTTTCTCTTTCAAGCTAGTTTTTACTACTGAACAAATGTGTCCAAGTTACGCTTGGTGAATTGGTCGAGTGCTTGAATGTTGCATGGGTTAAGGATGATTTGCAACTGCAAGGCCTCATTTTTATTTGGCCATGTTATTTTAACTAGCTCAATATTTTCAGGAGAGGGGTGGAATGACCAAATACATGCTGAGCAACAAGCATGCAGGAGATGCCTTGGCAAGCACCAGGATATATAGGACTTGTGTAATCCGCACAGGAATTCTGGTAAAGAGCAGTATTATCACCATTTACAGATGTGGAAACAGATGCCAGGGGCTGAAGTAACTTACCTCAGATGCTATTATTTCAAAACACCTTGATCTCTAAATCCCATAAAAGTAGCAGATGATACCAACATGATATTAAGTAACTGATCTCAAAAATACAAATGCAAAATTGCTTTTGCAAAATGCAGCAAGTATTTCTTTATAGATAATATTAGTTCCAAATCCTGTGGAACGTAGCTTGCCTGATAACCTTACCTAATGCAAGAGTCATATTTCAGCTTAATTATCATCTTAACTAATTACTCTGAGTGTGGCCCGGGCTATGCTAGTCCATCAGAAGCCATTAGAGGGGCCTTGTGGCTTTACCGTATGTAGTTCTCGTTCCCACAATTTACATTTTGATAGCATCTGCTACTCTCTGGAAGAAAGCCAGAGCTTCTGAGTAAAATGTATCAGTCCTTAGCAATGTGGACATTTTCATTCCAGAAAGTCAACCAAGAATTCAACAAGATCTTACAGTAATGACGAGAACTGGGAAACAAGAATTTTTTTTGGCGCAGCAGGAAGAAATCTTTTATTAAGGTTATGAGAATCAGAGACGTGAACATCCCTTTATAGGCTTAAAATAAACGACTTAGGGTGGATCACCATTCCAAAGGCCTCTATGTCTTGCATAAATCCAGATCATTTTGCTCTAAACATTCAGTGTTGCATAATTTCATATAATCATTGTTGAGTCAGAAAATATCCACAAGCTGACCAAACCACTCCTAGGTTCACTGGCTAATGAAAAATTAAAATCCCCTCTCAGACTCATCCTGTGACCATAGTTTTTTTTCCTCCTCTCTGCTTCTACTTTTTGATGAGTTAAGTCTCACTCGTAGACCTGATCTTATCATCATCATTATTATTAAATTAACAGTTATCTCTGTGCCCTGCTGGGTCCAAGGGCGAGTTTCCTCTGATTTTATTCACTCTGCGTGATCTCCCTTGGGTAGCCTGATCCAAGTCTGTGGTTTCAATTGTGAAGTATATTTGATTGACTTGCGAATCTTTATGGCACCGTTCTACACTCAGCGAGCGCTCTAGTGGATAAAAAAACACTTGGCGGTAGCAGTTGAATCTTCCTAGTGGACTGTCACCTCTCAACTCTAGACTCGGGCACTCAGTTTCTTCCTGGACACTACGGGTTGATGAGCCCATCACGTTGCTTCCACTCCTGTGCAACCCTCCCCACTGGTTAAGCCCCTCCCCCAACTATCGATGCCAGCCAATGAATGACCTTCCTTTTATGTTCATTAAATTCTACCTTAATTTTTCATCTCTTATCATTTCTTTTCCAATGCCACTGCCTCTCCCATGCTTGTTGCTGGATACTAAAATGGTTTTCTTTATTTTCCTTTAAGGTGGCTCCATCAAAATCGTTTCCATGCATCATGCTTCCCAACACACAACTCTGACTCTGCTTTACTCTCTCTGAAGGGCTTTCCTCAGTTTTCCCAATAAAGCAAAAGCTGCCGAGCACATCAAGCTTTTTGTGCTCTGGCTTCTAACTACCATGCAAGGTCTGGCCTCTGCACCCTCCTGCTTTCTGCAGACACATCTTTCTTTTCCATCATCATTAGCCCGAGCACCCAGGTGTGACCGCCTCCCAGGCCGCCCAGGCCGTCTGGGCTACCCCTGCGCAGAGCGGTGCACCTCCTGCACCTCGCGTCCTTCTCTATTACTTCATCAAAGCTTCCTGCAGGAAATTAGAATCCAGCCTCTGCTTTGCGTCCCTCAGCCAGCCCAGGGCCAGGACCGCTCGCTCAGTGCTCAGTCTGTGTGGGGTGAACACTTACCTACTCAGAATGGGAAATAAATTAGGGCCCACATTTTCAAGGCATTTTAAATTGTATCTTCACCGCTGCGGCTTAGACCCCAGGAACTGTCATTCCTGAGAGTTGTAGAGATGAAGAAAGAGTTTGGCTCCTTCCCAGGGACTTCTCAGCTTTCGAACCCCACCTAAACCTCTTCTCCAGTATTGATTTATAAATCTGAGCAGGAGACGGCAGACCTACAGCGGTGATCGCAGACTTCGCCTAGATGGGTGTGGGTTTACACCCTGCTTCAGGCCTTTTCTCCTCAGCACTCTGGATGACTGACACACTTCCCTGAGCCTCAATTTACATAAAATGGTTATAATTAAATAAGATTTGTGCAAAGCTGCTGGCATGCACGCAACTAATTAGTTTTCTTTCTTTTTCTCACACTTTCTCTCCAAAATATACATTCTGCCTGGATTGTATTCCCTTCTGTCCCTTCTGCCAAAATCTTACTTTTTTTTTTTTAAGTACTGAGAATTGAACCCAGAGCATCTACATTAAGTTCTATCCCCAGCCCATTAAACTTGTGCTTTTGTTTTGCTTGGCTTTCAGTTTTGAGACACAATCTTGTTAAATTGCTCAATTATCCACACTGGGACTGAGCTTGTGGTCCTCCTGCCTCAGCCCCGCAGAGAGCTGGGATCTCACACGTGCACCACCATGGGCTCCATAACCCCCTTCATCTGAAAGGTGCATCTCTTTTCATAGTCTTCTCTGTGAAACTGCCCCAGTGCCTTCAGCCAGAAATAACTGTCCTCTCCTCTGTACCCCAGGCTCTCTGTCTTACATGTTTTGTTTAACAAATGTGTTCGGTACTTACCACGTCCTGTGAGTAAATATAGGTGTTGTGAATACCTCAGAGAGAAAGCAGCCCTTTAGATGCCCTAATGGAGTATGAAGGCGTTCCTAAGAATAGAAACTATAGCATAAGGTTGTAATACAAACGCTAAAAGTTGTACAGGGTCATAGGATGGGAGTCAGGGAAAGCTGACACTTGGAACAAGCTGGGGACAATGGTGCCCAGCAGAAGGTACACGTAGGCAAAGATGCTGGCCAAGGGAAAGAATAGAAGAAGGCCAAGGTGTCTGAGCTAGTCAGTTAGTGGAGGTGGGATAGAATGGGGTAGCCTGGCGCTGGGGAGCTAGCTCAGTGGTCTAAGCACCTGCCTATCAAGCACAAGGACCTGAGTTTGATCCCTGGTACCATATGCTGTGCCAGCCTCAAAACCAGATATGGTGACCCACACCTATAATCCCAGAGCTGGGGAGGCTGAGACAGGAGGATCACTAAGAGTCTGAACTGCATTGTGAGACCCTGTGTCTCATACACAATCACAAAGAATGAGGGAGACTAGAGGTGGCCTGCACAAAGGGTCCTTGGGAAAGTGTTAGTTTGATCCTAAGTACCATGGAAGAGTCTTCCACATGTGTACACTTGTCTGAACATCTGAAGGTGCCCCTGATGGCTGCATGCACACAGAATGCGTACAGTGTTCTAGCACTCGCTGGAGCTCTGAGCTACACTGTGGTGCCTGGTGTTTATGTCTTTCCCTTTCAATTGTGGTTGTGCATGGCAAGGGATGATGTTTCACTCTTGTTTTGACCAGAACCTGGTATATACTGCTGCACAGCAAATATGGATCAAACTAAATGCAAACATCTTATAGCTTCTTTCTTGCTTGCTTGCAATGCTAAGTACGTTTGCAGTACTTCTCACCCTGTAGGACGTACTCAGTGGCCAACCGGCTCTGGAGGAGTCCTCTTCTTCCTATTTGAATTCCTCTCAGGCCTTCCTGCCATTGCAAGGTGTCATGTGACTTCCTGTCCCCTAGTCAGGTCTACTCCCTGTCCCATGGGCTGAATTTTTATTGCTCTCGCCTTTTAAAGCATGATGTGTGCTACCAAGAGTGCTGGGTACAGCTGGCCTTGCCTGCTCTCCGAGGAGCCAGCCCCTACAGACTTTTGTTCCCATTCGCATGTGCCCACCACAGGAATGACAGGATATCCCATTGGACCAGCTCTGCCACTTGGGGCAAATTAACCAATCTTTCCAAACCATGGCTTCCTTCTGTGTGGACTGGGGATATTAACAACAGGATCTACCTCTGGAATTGCTGGAACCCTTTGAAAGAGATCACACGCTCACTCACTCAGCACCCTCTCTACCGTCAGGATGCATCGCAGCCCTCGCCTCGGCACCTGTGTTGTTGGTCTGCGTGACTTCATTCAACCCTTGCAGCAGCTCCTCCAGGAAAGCACTGGTGCATTCAGGACTAATTTTTAGCTCATATGCAAAGACGTGGTTACACTAATTGCTACAGCACTGCAGGATTTCTTGATCAACTAGCCCCTTTCCCAAGCTCTCTAAATATCCCCCTCCCCCTGTTTCCTTGCATCTTTATCTGCACAGGTCTTCCCAGTGCCTGGGACAGCTGGCAGTTTTTAGGGTTCTCTAGACTCTAGTGCAGCTGCTTCTGTTCTCTGAGTTCTCACCAACCCGTTCCATGTATTTTGTCAGTGGACAAACTATAGAGCCAAGAGGCCGAGCAAAATCAACAGTCTTGTAAATGGAAACTATGAAATCAAGCCCCCTGTTCTAATGACCAGTGTCTACCTCTACAACAGCATATAGTAGGAATGACTGACAGCAGCCACTTCCTGGTATCTTAAACTCTATGGACAATTACCGTCTCAGCTACTCTTCTCTCTTTGCTGGGCCAAAATATCTGACACTCAATATGAAGGAAGGAAAGGTTTATGTTGCTCACAGTTAGTGAAGGTTTCAGTCCATACTTAGCTGGCTCCAAGGCAGAGTGGCACATGGCAGAGGACATCAGTTCACAGTGGTGGAAAACAGCAAAACAGCAAGAGCAAAGGGAGGAGTAGTGGCAACAATGGCAGCAGAGAGGGAGTCTGTGTCCCTTAGGTTGCATTCAGGCGATCTGCTCCCGGCTGGGAGTAGCACTCACACCCACAATCCCAGGAGCACTCACACCCACAATCCCAGTGGATCATGAATTAATCAAAAACTCTACAAGTCACACTATGACTGCATGAGGCTTTGAAAGGACAACTAGACACCAACCATAACAATTACCTAGACACCAGCAGACCCTGTTATGGATAAAATCAGGAAGCAACCTGGAACTGACTGCTCAGCATCAGAGCCTCACCTGCCAGCCTCAGCTTCGTCCTCCATCTCAGTTGGAAACACCCCTGCAAATCATTTCAGTAGTCCCCAGATCCTCTGCCCTCGCTGCTAGCGCTGAGCTCTAACCACCTAAGCTAGGGAGTCTAATCTTTCCAAATGAAGCCTCTGTACACAGCCACACTCAAACTTAACATTTTGCTCTCTTTTTTACAAACAAGAAAGAGGATTAGAAAGGTGGGAACCTGTGGGCACAGACTAGTGATTCACGGACCCTATATATGAATATTACATGGAAAATGAAAATGGTTTAGGATGTCACTCCCATAATGACAACAGAATCCAGAGCTGGGAACCTAAACAGATCCCTCCGCAATGGAAGCCACACGTGTGCACTTCCCATGTGTGACACAAAGGTGGTGGCCTCATGTGTGTCTGTTTACACTGACTTCTCTTAATTGTGCCCGCCGAGCTGCAGGGACCTCCCTGGGCTTGGCTTGCCCTGGAAACATTTTAGAAAAGTGTCCTCTTGAGTTCTGAAGTCTTTAAATCAGTTTTAGTTTTTTAAAAAATGAAACAGTTACAAAATTGCTTCATTAGAGCCAACTACACAATTAGTACAACTTAGAAATAATAGAATCAGAACATATAATTTCATACTTATGACACATAACAACAATGCAGAAATTAAGGCAGCGGGTAGTGCTGACACGGCGCGGCGCATGTAAATCTCAGACAGTCTGACGTCTCCGGGCAGAGCCCAGGCGCCTCCATCTACCAGGAGCAAGTCACAGCACAAAATCATGACCTAACTAAACAGGACTGATTTTGAGGTCTAGTTTCAGAAGACATCTGGGAAATTGTTAGTCCTTTTCCTTCCTTCTGTGGCTAGCGTAACGAGTGACTGGGCTTCTTTTTTATTTCATAACAAGGATGACCCCTCAGTTTTTAAAATCTTGACAGACTAGGGCATCAAAGGTTTGTTTCTTAAGAGGGAGTTGCTCTGGAAAACCCGTCCACATATCTGTCCCTCCACCTGGAGTAGCTTGAAGCACACTCCTGAGGATTTGTGTGTGAGCGGGAGGCCCCAGGCTGTAGGAAATGCTAGAGGGAAGACCACAGAGGGATTGAAGTGCCCCATCTCTCAATTTAGGCACTTGATTTTGAACAGTGCCACTCTTATACACCATTCAGGAGTCATAACCCTTCCAACAACCTCTTTATCTCCTGAGTTTAAAGAAGGGAAAGGCAGCACTTCACTAATAAGATGCTCTTGTTCCAACATCTTAACAGCTATTTTTGATGCATCTTTCTGTAAATTATGTCCAACAACCAGAGGGCTAAAAAGCAACCATTTATTTAATTCACTTGTTCTTGTATTTGATAATTCAACAAATGTTTGGAGTTTCCTGGGGGGAAGAGACGGTTCTTTTTATTTATACATCAAACCTTCAGCATGGCTATTGTCACACATTCAGTGTTTCCTGAATTTTAAATATATGTATAGACATATAGTTATTACCTGCCCTGGCAATGTGCAGAATAAAGAACTAGCCTGCACCTGGTTGTGGCCTTCAAGAAACTTACAATCAAGTGTTGCAAAGGACCACTGCAGGTGCTGGGGAGATAGCTCAGCAGTCTAAGCGCCTGAGGTGCAAGGACCAGAGTTCGATACTCAGTACCATATGCCATGCCGGGCCCACAATCCCTGGTGCCTGAGCCAGCCTGAAACTGGGCATGGTGGCGCACACTTGTAATCTCAGGCCTGGTGAGGCTGACACAAGAGGATCACGATGAGTGTGAACTTCATAGTAAGACCCTATCAAATAAATTAATTATTTAAAAAAAAAGAAAAAAAGGATCACTGGGGCTGTAGCTACATGGTAGACTATTTGCTCAGTACGGGAAAGACCTGAGGTTTGAAATATAGCATCACAAAGCAAACTGTTATGGTAACAAACTGCATTAAATTTTTAGTTCTGATGTGAGGAAGAAGTTACCAAGTTGAGCCAAAAAAACAGAAGAGCTTAAAAGTGCAACACACTAGCAGGAAGAAACACCCCTGAGATCCAATGGCCGTGATGGCAGAGGGGACAGCCAGGTCTCGCTTGCAGGTCTTTGGCATCAGGATGTTAGGGGGCAGCACCGCAGTGGCTGCTTTTACCTCAGCTCTGGTTTGGAACCCTGTTTGTGAAATCAAGAAGTAAATATCCCCAAAGATCCCTAACATCTCTCAGCAAATGAACCCTGAAAAGGTGAAAATGTTCCCCAAATGGTAGAAAAACAGCTGAAAGCCTCGGGCGCTCTTCTAAGGACCTCTATTTTGTTTGTTCCTCTTCAGCATCACCCGCTGGGTAATGAGAGAAGCACAGGTCCTCGTGTTGCTCAAAGGTCATTCATTACTAGGATGGGGGTCCTTTCATATACTCTTCTCTCAAGTCTACTCGATTCCCTCTCATGCCTTGTACTGTGCTGGTTGGCCTCTCCTTTCCCTGGTTACCTTCCCTGTCCAGTGCATACCAGCCCCAAGCATCTGTTCTCTTAACAAAAATGAGCATTTGCTTGCCCTAAGAAAATGTATTCCTGAAATGCCTCCACCGACTTCTAGCTTTCCTAATAATATTCCAGAAGTGGTTTTGTATTAATTCAAATATTCATATTCCAGCTGTTAGCTTGGCTTACAGTTAGAGGGGAGGAGTGAGGCAATATTAACTTTTAATTAATAGTTCAGGCTCTTGATTCTATTACGGGAAGGATACAGTGCCACAATGTTCCTAAAATTCTCATCTTTAGAAGCAACATAGTACTTTTAGTTACAGAGCATGTTTAATAGATATTGGCATAAATGTTACTCATTGACATGCTAATGAAATACAAAGTCAAAGCATTAGAAGTGAGAATATACACAGAGAAAGAAACACTTCCAAGACTTGCTATATTTCTGGTTTTCCCATTTCACGAAAAGGTAGGAGGCATTTTCCAAGGACCCCAAGATAGAAATCAGGTTTACTTAAATACAGAAGCAGAATTCAGATGAATTCTCATTTTCTTTTGCATAAATCCTTGCAGATAAAAGCTGTATCAACTATGAAATGTTTCAAACTCCTCTGAAAGCCTTAAGCACCTAAATCAGCCTGGTAAATGAACATATTTGTAAGGAGGAAAAATAACAGGGGGAGGTTTCCCACTGAATTGTTGAGAGTCGTTACCACTTGAGTGGAGGGGGAAAAACCAGTCATTAAATTAAATTGTCAACGTGCTTCAACTTTCTACATGCTCTAAAATATTCTCTCTCCAGGAGGCTCAGGATTCCAAAACCATAATCTCCACAGAGCTCAGAGTAACAGTTTCCGAATTGGATCTGTCAGGCTCACTTGAGAAAATGTACCACTTTCCATGCGAGCAATTTCTGTGGGCATCAGGCCTAACCTCACACTGCCCTTCTTCCAATATTCAGGACCAAAGAGTCTTCCTGGGGGTGTGCACTGGGCAGATGAGAACTCTGGGGCAGGGGTACGCTGGTGGGCTCTTGCCCCTCCTGTTGCGGTTCTGGAAAGACCTGTGACAGCGGAGGATGGACAGAAATAGGATGGATAAGCACTTGGATGCTTAAAAATCCAAGAGCAAGCGTCTGTGAGGGCTGAAGACGGCTCAACATTTCACAGCAGTCTTCTTTTATGGGAAGATGCCACTTGGCAATGTCTGTCCTACAGGAAGGCTTGGGCTTGTTGTTTCCGTCTGGCTTTCTTGCAGCAACTGACAGCCCTGGATCGTGACACTGGAATGCTCCTCCTTTGGGCTGTGGCAAACTTCACTCCTTGTCTTCCCTTCTTCCTTCCTTACTGCACTCTTTTTCTACTAATGTCACTTGTGTTTCTTCTTCTTCTACACGGGGACCCCCAGTCCTGTCTCGGCCTTTCTCTGCCCTGTCTTACTTCTGTCGCCACTCCAGGCCATTCCCACCATTCTAGACCTGTCTGCTGGCTTCCGCTGGTGCTCTGTGCAGAGTCACAGCAATGGTGGTCACTTACTAAGTCCTTATACTCTCAATCAGTTTTTGATGTGACACTGAGCTCACAGCTTTCCTGTGAGAGACACAGCAGTTGCTCCAATTTGGATGAAGATGCAGCGGCTCAGCCAGGTTTCCCTCGTACCCAAGACCACCAAGAAAAGCCAATGGCAGAAGCCAGGTTCCGGTTTTCTGCCTCCAAGATTTGCACTGTTGCCGCTGAGCGCTGCTTTGGACCCGAGATTCTTTCTCTACCTAGAATGCCTCAATTGTACAGCACACCGGGTTTCACTGTGATGTTTTCAAAGCTGCATACAATATACTTTGATTGTCCTTCTCCAGCCTCAGTGCAAAGTCCACAAGTCGTCTCCTTGGACCAGTGTTTCTCCCTAACATAAAGCGCTCCTGACACTGATGCACCGCCCTCCCCCCAGTCACCAGGCTCCCAAGGGCAGGCGTCTGGGGCTCATCTTGTGCTCTTGCATCTCCCCAGCTCCTGCCATGTGCCCCTCTCCAGTCTCAGACACTGCTACATCTCGTCTCTGATGTCACCTTTTCCCACTCTGAATCAGACTGCACACCAGCACCAGATGTGTTCTAGAGCTCACCATTGCCTCAGCTGCAGCCGTCAGTGGCTTCCCACCACTAAAGAAAGAGCTCCCATGTGCTCTACTTCTTGCTCTAAATTACAGTCTGCTTTTCCCACCTATCGCTCAGAGCTGCCCT
>PVKN010001953.1:27161-46448 GCA_004027915.1 Capromys pilorides
GTGCATTCCTCAGCAAGCCCCCTTCCCCTCATTCTCTTCCCAGTTGAATGTCATGCTGCCTTCTGAAACCTTCCCAGATTTTCATTTGTCCACCTCCTGGAGGAACCTGGCATGGTCTATCTTTGCTTCTTTTTACTTCCTTTTTTTTTTTTCCGGAACTGGGGATCGAACTCAAGACCTTGTACTTGCCAGGCACACACTTGTGCCCCTGAGCTATCTCCCTGACCCCCTTTGCTTCTTTTTAAAGTTCCCTTTTCCTTATTATGAATCTCTAAGTTCCTTGGGAGAAGGAGACTACATCAGAGTCTTTACTGTATTCCTTGAACTTTTTCAGACCAAAAGAATATAGGAGCCTATATGTATATTTTTTCTCAATAAAATATAGTAATGAGAGGTCACATTCTGCATGTGACCTTGCCCCCCACACAAGAAGAAATGAACTATGTCACACAAATGACCTCAAGAATTTACAGACAATAACTAAGAATGCATACCCTGAGCATTACCTTGAAAATGATCACCTCTACCTAACATGATTTAGAAAAGAGAGAGGGCAAATGGAGAAGGGGGGGAGAGAAATAAGGTCAGGTTCTGCCCACTGCCAAGTAAATAATACAGAGAAAACAACTTACAGTCACATAAAAATCAATGATGAACAGCAAGAAAAATTCAATTTACATGGAGCCTTCTTGGAACTCATCGATGCTGACCAGAAGTTATCACTGTATTCACCTGCACCTGTCCATACGTCTCCCTCCAAACATGGTTCTGGGGGCTCTTGCTTCTGTGTCTGTACTCCCTAGGCAGCTAGGGAGGCAAAGAGAGGCCGTCTGGCTTCTGTCTCCTGAGCCTTTGGCACAGGTACTAAATACTACACCTGTGACCAGGCAGCCAGGAGGATCCTGCCTCCTCTGAGGCCTGCTTCTCCAACAGTTAACACAGTTTTGTAGAATGATATGTTTGTGTGTGAGAGAAAAAATATTCAGTGGGCAGCCTATACAAATAAGAATTTATCCATAATTATGCTGACCAAATGTGTACATGGCTACACTAAAGTTATAACTTAAAACTTCCCTCTAGGCCAGTCAGCTTTGATTTTTTATGAGATAAAAGAAACTTCAAGTCAGGGGCAACCACATCCTCCAAGCTTATGTTAATGAGAAGCTATCAGCACCTAGCTGTGGCAAGATCAATGCAAACTTATCACCAGCGCTGGTCAAGCGACCCAAAGCGTTCACTGCCAGGGAGCCCAGCTCTCCTTTCAGGGTTGAAAGTCATCTTCCTTCCACACACACTGAACTTCTTGAGCTTTCGGTTTCTGAAGCTCAAGCAGTTTCTTGAGGTATGATTCTTCTGCTCATACAGACTCATGGGAAAGTTCCACATTTGGGGCATTGAGAGATAAACGATGAGAGAAGGTCTGAGGTCAGAAGGAGACAGACAGGCCTGAGGAAGGGCCCTTCAGCCCTGGGGAATCCCTTGGTAGGTATTCTCTGTATACCTGAGAGTTAGACTTGGCTGACTACCCAAGAAATCCACTGGGCACCCATGAATGATCTAGGCAATATGGAGAGGCTCTGCAGTGACCGACAGACCTATTGAGAAGTTCAGAAACAACCACTGCTTGCTAAAACCGTTGCATTCTGGGAAAGTGGCAGGGTAGAGAGGGTGGAGACACACAAAATGCAATATAGTCACAGACGGAAACTTGGTCCACTCACCACAATCATCTGAGCCACGTAACTCTCAGGTCCAGTGTACTCTGTGGGGTCTTTAACTTTCACCAGGACGATGAAGTACAAATAATGCCACATGCTGTGCTCCGACTTAATGTGCTCCTCGAAGGAAACAGTTTTGTTGTCAAACTTGTCCCTTTCAAGCCCTGCAAAACACGAGAAATGCAACCCATGTATATTGTCATTTAATCGTCATTTACTTGTTTGCCTAAAGACCAGACACAGCTATTATTGTGAAGAAGGAAAACAAAAAAGCTTTCGGTAAGATTATGCCAATTTAAAGTGTTTTGATTAAAAACAACGCTGTACACAAGATCAAGACCTCTAGAAGAAAAGCTATAATTTATTCCCAATCCCTGGAAATACACAATCCCATTGTAGATGTAAATTTGCACGTGATTTCAAATATAACCATATCAAAATTGTCACATGAAATGGAACCACAACTCTAAGGTAAAAAGATAAAATTGATGGTATACGAAAAGGCCGACTCCCTAATCAGGACAGAAAAAAAAAATCCAGTTTCCTCAAGCCTTGGGTTAAAAGAGGGAAGGCAGCTAAGAGCCATCTCTTCTAAACCCCTCTGTAATCAGGGAGAGGCCCATGAGTAGAGACAGCCGTCTAGGCCAGGACGGCGACAGGGATCTGCCCCATTCTGGCCCTCTAGATGCCGTGCTCTGGCCACTTTAGGAAAGGGGGTGGTCTGCTCAGTATTTTTCAGCCTTTGGAAGGACATCAGAGTAGTAATATCCTTTTCTCTCAAAGTTGAAGAGTGGTTGAAAGGAAATGAATGGAAGTGAGGAAAACCAAGGATGGAAAAATAAATTCTAATGCCAAGAAAAATGGGGTACTGGGATAGAGTCTGGCTTTGCAGCTCAGCTACTAGGGGGAGAGAGCAGGAAATTGATTCCAATCCTGGGTACTCTTTCCCAAGGCATTTTTTTTTCAAAGGCCAATGAGGCATGTTGAAGAACCCTTAAATTGTAAGGTGTGAAGCACAATTAATTCAAAAAAACAAAAGCAAAACACCATGTCTTCAGCAAAGGATTGGCCTTTAAACTTACATTATTGGATATCTTTATGGAAAACACAAGGAAGTTTGGCTGGCGGATGGCTATGGTTCCTCTTCTGCAACCTATCACCAGGTCAGCACGACTAAGACGAATCTAGCACTCTTCCCAGAAACTGTCCCACCCACCTTTCCTCATTCTTTTGGGTGTTTACTCCAAAAGCTTCTCCACCCCTCACACACCACATCCCATCTATGCAGAAATGCCTTTGGCTCCATCTTCAAAATAGATGCAGAATCTGACCATTTCTTAACCACCTCTGCTGCTGTCGGTGCTCTCGGAGGCGCTCCCACCCCTGCTCTAGACCCCTGCACCAGCCTCCCAGCCTGCCTGTGTGCAGGCAGCTTCGCCCTCCGCGGCCCATTCCCAGCATAGCAGAGAGATCCTACCAAGACTTCAAGAAAGATGGTGGCTTCTCTTCTCATCTCCCACTGTGAAGACCAAAGTCCTTACACGGGCCCACAGTGGGGTTGCTATTCATGTCCAGATAAAGAACTTCAGATGAACATTGGACATCTTTCAGCATAAGTGTGTCTCATGCAACATTCATTTGCTAAGTCCTGTGATGGGGCCTTCAAGTCACTGCCCTATATCCTGATTTCCTCCTCTCTGCTGCATGCTCCATGTGGCCTCACCAGTCTCCCTATCACTGCTTGGACAGAGACTACTGCTTTCAAGGCTCTGGACAGGGTATTTCTTTGGGTCATAAAACTCTTTCCCCTGATAATCTCTTGCAACACACTTATCCGTCAATTTTTCCTGAAAACTCAATATGGCTTCACCTGAGCACACTGTTTCACATACAACCTGTCCCTTTCTTGCTGACATGCTTCACAGTTCCCAGACTGTGTCCTCAGGTGTGGAGGAACGTCCACTTGAATCCTCAGTTCCCACACTGTGGAGCTTCCGCCTTCTCGCCAACACCCAGCTCTGGCGCCATTGCTCGATGAAGCCTCCCAGGGTCCCAATAACCAGAGCACACATGTCTGATCCTGGATTGAATCTCCCCTCAGAAGCCTTTAGAAGAAAGTGTAGATGCCATAGCTTTGAATTTAAAGCTGTTCGTGGTTTGTGCCCCAAATACTGTTTCACCTTAATTTCTGAGGATTCTCTGTTTGCCACGTGAAAGGTAATGCCATTCCCCAGAAGAGGTTACCTACCTTCCTAGCAAGGGCTGCAGGCTTCAGAGTCAGAAATACTTTTTCTCTAAACACTGACTGACTCTTCCACTAACCAGAGGAGACAACTTGAGAAACTTACTGAATCATTCTGTTTCCTCACATCTGTAGAGGTCATATTGGATTATTTTAATTATGGTAGTGCATTTCCACACCTTTATAAGTTGTCAGTGTCAATAGGTACTCAATAAAAATTGAATACCTTTTATTACCTACGTGCCACAAGTGAGATTTTTTTTTCAAAACTTTACACACTTCTTTGAAATCTTTCAGAGTGTACTTAATTAGAATTCATTTTGTTCCTTTATGGTTGCATGGCAGATTTTACACTTCAGAATATAAGTTGGCTGTTTCCTCTACCATAGTATGGATTAATTGATGATGGAGACCCTCTTACAGTCTTACTGCCTTATAAGGAGTAGGTATTAGTGTTGAGTTCTGGGAAATTCTATTTTAATCTCTCTCTCTCTCAGTTAGTAGCTCTACTATGTTCTAATTCGCATAATTTGCAACTCGCTCATTTAATATCTGTAATTTAGAGGGTTTTTTAAGCATATTTGTAGATGCACATAGATCACCATAATCAATTTCAGTACATTCTCACTGCCCGGCCTTTACAGGAAGCCCACGCTGTGCTCCTCGCCCTCTTCCCCAGCCCTTCCGCCCTTCGTGCCTCTGGACAATCGCTGTTCTACTTTCTGCTTCAATGCCTGTGCCTCTTTTGAGCATTTCATATAAGTGGAGCCCAAGTATCTGGTCTTTTGAGACAGACGCCTGTCACTAAGTGTAATCTTCTCAAGGTTCATATTTTGCCATGTAGCAGAACAATATTTCATTGCAAAAGAGCAATGTTTCATTGCATGACTTTACCATATTTTGTTTCTCTTCATCAGTTGTTGGATATTTGAGTGGTTTCCCCTTTTGACTGTCATAACTAATGTACTATGAACATTCATGTGTCAATTTTTGTGTTCATATATATTTTTATTTCTTTTTGTGTTTATCAAAGAGTGAACTATGCTGAGTAACTCTCTGGTGAACCTTTTTAGGAATTGCATAACTGTTTTTCCAAAGTCACTGTTCTATTTTGCATTTCTACCACGGTCTACAGCAGTGTAGACCGTTTCAGTTTTTCCATATCCTTATCCATACTTGTCAATACCTGGTTTTTATTATAGCTATCTTAGTGGGACTGTATTTTATTAGTGAAATATTCTTAATTCATTCAGTCTATATTTTGTTGAGTTCTGGGAAATTCAATTTTAATCTCTCTCTCTCTCTCTCTCTCTCTCTCTCTCTTTCTCTCCATTAGTAGCTCTACTATGTTCTAATTCACATAATTTGTAACTTACCCATTTAATATCTGTAATTTAGAGGGTTTTTTTAAAGCATATTTGCAGTTTTATTCTAAGCTGTGGGACCATAGATGAAGAAAAAAGACAAAGGTATTTTCCTAGGAGGATTTTATGTCCCATTGAGAGAAGAGACACTTATTATGTAACACATTTTTATCTAAGTCTTTGTGCAAAATGAGATTTCTTTCTTCAGTACTGGTTAGCAGGCAGCCTGGATTTGTCCTCATATTTGCCTCATTTACAAATTGGGATCCAGTGTAATCAAACAACTTCTGCATGGCTATCTGTCTCAGTTATTTGTACCTCATTGTTGGGACAAAACAACCAACATCCAAAATTAAGGCAGGAAAGATTTATTTAGCTCACAGTTAGTGGAGGTTTCAATCCATACTCAGCTGGCTCCAAGGCAGAGTGGCACATGACAGAGGACAGCCATTCGTGGTGGCAGAAAACAGCAAACAGCATAGGGAGGAGCAGCAGCTGTGGCAGCTAGCAAGCCTCTCTCACTTCCTTATGTTGTATTCAGATTACCCACTTCAGGGCAGGTGTAGCACTCACACCCATAATCCCAGCACTAGATTATGAATTAATCGCAAACTCTAGAAGCCTGTCCCGGTGATTGCATGAGATTTTGGGGGGACAAATAGACACAAACCATAATACTATCTTTACTTACCCTCTTAGAGGGTGATACAAACTGTAGAAAAGAGAAGAAGAAGCAAAAGTGAGTGATGAGGGAGAGCTGGGGTGAGAGATAAAAGTGACAAAAATAAATCAGAAAGTAGGTATGGGGTGGGGCAGAGTGCAAAGCCTCTTACATGCTAGGACAATGAGAAGCTTTGGAGATTTGGACTGTGCAGTGCCACTGCTGGCTCTCGGAAGCGATGACTTCCACATGGAAACATCAGTCTGGTGGCAACGGGCAGGTCATTTGAGGAGACTGGCCAGGAAAAGCTGAAAATTCCAAGCAAGAGTGGATGCGGAACTCTGTGGATGGGTGTGAGCGAGACTGCAGAAGTTTATTTAGCCTGTGGCAGCTGGGATTTCTGGTAGAAGAAGGAGATGCTAAAGATGAGGGTGATGTCCCCCACCCAGGGGACTGAAGGGAGACTAGGATACGATTAGCTTCGATAAGTCAGTTAGGGTCCTGAGCCAGGCCAGAGGAAAGAGCTGGCAAAACATGATACACCAGCTTTGGGTGTGGCATGGCTGGCCGCCCGCAAGACAAACCTGTCCAACTGTCCAGTGCACAGACAAAACTAGAGGAGGACAGCAGGGAAGGGTTTGGAGCGGGAATGCGCACTACTTAGAGATAACCTGTACAAAAGGACAAGTAAGCAGCAGGGTGTAGAGAAGAAAAGAGAAGTCAATGACAAAAACGAAATCTCTGTCTAGGGCCTGAGGAAGAAGGAAGAAGACTGCATTGGAACCAAAGATCAGGGCAAGGAGAGGTGGAATCAAGGCGAGCAGGAAATGCCTAGTGGAATTAGGTAAGGACAGCTACATGTGGTGGTGAACATTGTTGTGACGCCTTGAGGAATCGCTAGTCCTCAGCTTTTGCAAAACTCTGAAAAGTCAGAGAGAACTCTGGTGGCAAAGGGAGAAGACACGGAGGGTCAGGGCTCAGGGCTCGATGATGTATTAAATGTGCTGTCTGTGTGGTTTATTTTACGTCTTAAGCATTTAAACTGTTTTGTTCTTTTAGTTTTGTTTAAAGAGAAGAAAAAATAGTAAAAAAAAAAGAGTCAGAAACTACAGAATTTCACTAAAGAAAATGATAGGAATTCAACAATGATTATTGTATTGCATAATATTATCTTCAGATTAATTGCTCAGATTATCAGATATAAGCAGGCAAAATTGGTCAAATTTATTTATTTTAAAAAACGTAAGCATTCGTTGTTTCTTTCATAGCCACACAATTATCCAAGCAAACGTAAAGGCATCAAAACCGTCTGTGTGTTTTGTCACTACATAGTGAGGGACAGACTGTCTTAGATTGAGGCTCTCACCCTTTGGGTCCCTCCAAAAAAAGCATTTTTTAGAATGGTGCCCCTGATACCCTAGTGATTATGATTTTGCAGAGCTTACGTGGAACAGCATCACAGACCAACAGTCACACAGACAGGTCTCCACAGTACCACCTCTTCTCCTCCGTGGCCTGGGCCCTTCCACTCAGTGCCTCTGCCCAGCATCACTACACCTGTTGCCCAGGATTGGTCCCTGGGGTTGGCTGCCCTTGAGCTGGACCTTGACTGTGATACTGGGGAATCGCACAGCTCAGGGAATATTTGAAATCACTTAGGTCTGAATCCTGGGTGTGTGGCTGGCCAGTCAGATGCTGATGTGCCCTTCATCTCTGCATATTTATAAAGAGGTGGCAATATACATGGTGCGCAGTGCTAGATTGTCCTGACAGTTTTATAAAAAAAACAAAAAGCCATATATGGTAAGCATGCGACAAGTAATTTTTGAAATATTCCATGATGATACAAGAGAAGTATATGGCCCCCAAATGGGTGACACAAGTGAGGATCAAGGACAGAGGAGATGGGAGAGAACATTTCTCTTTGGATCTGCTGAGAAGAGACAGAGACAATGAACTACCCAACTTAAAAACAGATGTAGTGACAGATTTCATATAGATAGGAGGAAAATTAGATAACACTGAATGTTTTCATCAAAGTAGTGGGTTTTTCTTATACAACAGAAACAGTGCCCTCATTCAATTCTAAGCATACTTCTCTCCTCCTCAAACTCCTGAACACTGCATCTTCCTTGCTACATCTCATACTTGTTCTCTCCACCTAATCCAGACACACAGAAGACTCCTGTTTCTGCCTCAGTTGCCTTCTAGCAAAGCCTCAGTCATTAAGCAACCTGCTCTCCCTAGATTACAAAAGCGTCCTGAGTGAGAACTCTGAAGGCTCTCTCAGTTCAGGTTACTAACCATCTCTGCTTGGGGAGAACTGATGAGTAATCTTTTTCTTCCCAAAGTTGTCCTGCTCTAATCCCAAAGCCACGCACTCCCGGCTCCCTTCACGTGGTTTCCCTTGGCGCTCTCTCTGTCTTGGTGTGTGCTTCTCTCTCGCTCCTCACTCTTCAGAGCTGGGGCTTTCCACATGTACACCGCCTGGGCCTCTTCTCGCGAGGCAGCTTGCGCCGGCACTCTAGATTTTACTACCACACAAAGACCGAGGATTCTGCAGTCATCATCCCAGTTTAGAGACACCCCGGAGGCTCAGACCACACACCAGCCTGTGTTCTCTGCATGCCTCCAGTTCAGCCTTCCCAAAGCTAAACCCAGCACAACCCAAATGGTTTTTTAATCTATCCTCAACTTAATCACCTGTTGCTATTACCATTTATCCAAGTACCTGAGCTATCTCTCATCTCCATTTCTAACCATCAATATTCTAAAACCCTATTAGCCTGGTCTCTCGGTCTCTCGGTCTCTCCCTCTCTCTCTCTCTCTCTCTCTCTCTCTCTCTTAATTATGGCCAGCTCAGCCTGCCCTGGGGGTGGGGCTGGCACAGCATGTGGTGCCGGGGATTGAACCAAGGTCCCTGCAGTTGCCTAAGCTTTCCTAAGCAGGGGCTTAGACCACTGAAACATCTCACTGGCCCCAGCCTGCTATTTCTTGACGCTGCCTTCAAGCCCTAATATTACTACCAATAACCATCCTGAATCAGGCTTTCATTATTTTTTTGTCACTTGGACTGTGGCAATAGCCCCCCAGGTTGTTATTCTTTCTCCAAGACTGTATCTAAATAAAAGACTCGCATAGCTGCCAGTGCTCTAAAACAGAAATTAGACCCGGAACCCTTCTATTTACACTTCTCTTGTGGTTTGCCATTCCTTGGAGTCCACACACTGAAGCTCAAGCTGCCTAACCTCAAAGGCAAGGCATGATGTGGTCAAGGCCTCCTCCTGGCATCCCTCACTCCGAATTTCATACCCGATGACGCTGCGCTGCTCAGAGGAAGTGAGGGCTCTCTGAGCCTGTCTTCACTCCAGCCTTTGCTCATGCCACTTGTTACAGTTTGTGTCTAGTTGTCCCCCTAAAGCCTCATGCAGTCACTCTGGCAGGATTCTAGAGTTTGTGACTGATTCATGGTCCAATGTGGAGATGAAGGATGTGAGTGCTACACCTGCCTTGGGGTGGATAATCTGCATACAATGTAAAGAAGGGAGAGAGGCTTGCTAGCTGCTACAGCTGCTGCTCCTCCCGCTGCTCTCTCTGCTGTTTTCTGGCCCCATGAATGGCTGCCCTCTACCTTGTGCCCCTGTGACTTGGAGCCAGCAAAGTATGGGCTGAAAGCTCCAGAAACTGTGAGTTAAATAAATCTTTCCTTGCTTGATGTGCGGTGTTGAGTATTTTGTCCCAGCAGGGAGAGAAGAGAAGCTAAGACACCACTCCCTGGAAGCTTCACAATCTTCCCTCAGCATGCAAGGCAGCAACACTCTTGTGTGTGTGTGTGTGTGTGTGTGTGTGTGTGTGTGTGTGTGTGTGTGTGTATGTGTGTGTGTGAGATAATACATTATGAACACCCTCAGGCAGGGCATATCTAATTCCCATAGGTCTCCCTGGCACAGAGCATATTACGGACATAATTCCCGTATATACCTCTAACTGTTGGCCGAATGAAGGAAACATTTGGAGAAGCCACGGAGGGGAAGAAGGAAGACAAAAAAAATAAGAGTCAGGGGTGAAAGGGTTTACTGCAAGCAGCTTCAGCTCTAGACTATAATAACACCATGGTGAAGTTGGATGATTATTTTGTGACTTTGATCAAAACATGCTTCAGCCCTACCTGGAAAAATGGAGAGTAAGTGTAACCAGAATTAGTGATCAGCCGAAAAAGGAAACGGGCTCTAGGGTTCAGAAGACCAGCTGGAGAGGCAGTTGAGGTGAGAAAGTGCTGATGGAAAGAGTGAACAGGGAACAGTCCAAGGAGAATGCTGACAACAAAGAGAGGACTGGATAGGTCTGGGATGGTGAAGCGGAGAGTGGTGTGTGTGCCTGTGAGTGTGCATGTGCGTGTGTGTGTGTGTGTGTGTGTGTGTGTGTAGTTGTGGTGGGGGAGAACTGATTTAAAACTGGGAAAAGGTCCAGTTCAAAAATCCAAAAACAGTGATGTCAGTGAATAAAAAGTCAAGCTGCTGAAAAAATAAGCATCTTTGGATTTATAATCTAGCAAAATAAAATAGTAATCAGTTGTCGTAGAATCAACACGTTACCGTGCTTAAAAACCTGCCTGCCAGTTGGTGGGCCCTCTCAGTATTCTGCATCACAGAACCACACACACTGCAGAAGCTGCAACAGGCTGTCTTCGGGATGCAATTCTATTTGTGGAAGCAGAGAATTCCGTTGTTGTACTTGGTTATATAATCTGAAGTTCATCCAGCCTTCATTTTGAAAACTTTTCTTCTAAAAGCATGACAAATAAAAGTTACCTGCTCCCTCCTTCCTGCTAAACAGCTTATTCTTCTACCGTTTTAGCATCTGGAGAGCACTTACCACAGATGAAACAGGTTGTCTTGAGAATTTCTTCTTTCTTTTGTTTTTCACTTCTAAGGTCAGCAAAGGTATCGATGATAACACCAAAAATCAGGTTAAGAACAATAATGATAACAACGAAAAAGAAGAGGAGGTCGTAAACCACACGGGCAGCGAACAAGGGCTCCTGAAATGAACAGAAAATTAAAAATACATATAATACATACAACACTTTTAAAGGATGTCGATTTAGCACATTCTCTAGCATAATAATATATTTGATCAATGTTTGCTAGATAAATATAAATAATATCCCCAGTCACAAAAATAAAATCCACTCTCAAGCTTTAGTTTAACTACCATTCCCAGAATTCCTTTCACTCCTCTAATGCTGGTCTTTTTTCCCATGGGCTGGCGGGGGGGGCGGGGGGGATAACCTTTCTTTAAATCATTCTCCAAATACACATGGCATAGTGGGACTCTCTCCTAGACAATGCACCAGAGGCAGCTACATATTAATCCCAAAGGTCAGTGCTTAGTAAGTGGAGGGGGACCTAATGATCTTCCATTTTCTCCAGTAGGATTTGTCCTTGGCACTGTAAGATCGGGAACTGTGTATAGAGCTCATGCTTATTTCTACCTGGTGAACAAAACTGAAATGCACACTAGCAATCGTGTCATCCAGTTGTTTAATAGCAGGAACCAGAGCTTACGATGTCAAATAATTTGAAAATATGATACAGTAGGCCAGTTGCAGAGCTATGCCTCTAAGACCTCCTGCCTAGCAATTGATATTTTACAATTATTGAGATATTCTACTTTGCCATTAAAACACATGAGTCATGTTAGAATATGTTCACACTTGGTATTTATCGTGGATAAGTAATGGAGGCTATGCTTAATGCAGAAGACAACATGAAATCTTCATACCTGAGAAATCAGATAGACAAGAGGCAGCCAAAGGTGCTGTTGTTTATGTAATAACCACTCCTGCGTAAGGTCTGCAGTAGCATTTTGTTATGGTAATACAATACATGGATCAGGCTTGGAAACATTTAATATAAGTCTATTAGCACATGTTCAGGATGTGAACTATTTCTGTGTTATCCTACTGTGCAATTCATTGGTTTTAACAGTTACTGCTATACTTTGATAATACATTACCCAAATGGCAAACCCAAGCCATTTTCTAAATGCCGCTAAGTGGGTTACCAAACTCTTTTTTCTCTGGCTTACATCTTTCGAGGGCCTTCGCAGCACATCCCCGACGCCACCGCCGTTCCGGAGACCCTGGTTCAGCACGGTGACGATGCACATCAGCAGAGTGTCACACATCCTCTCGATCCCCTCTTCGTACTCTTTGGCAACAACAAAGACACATCAGTGACATGGCACAGCAGACCTGTGTGTAAAAAACTCTCCTGCTACCTACTTCCCAAAGAGCTAGTTCTAAATCTCCCAGGACACACAGTCTTTAGAAATCATTTGAGGTCTACTTCCCGTGCGGCAGCACGTGACTGACACATACTGATGAAGACACACATCTGAGGTCCTGAAATACAATGTTTTTCCTTCAGGGGTGGAAAACGAACGGGTGAAAAGGACAACACAGAAGAAGGCTAATACTCATGGTGCACTGGGGGTGGGGGATGGAGCTGGTGGTAAAACCTTGCTCAATGGGAAACAAGACTAACCCGCTCTATTCCAGGACTGTGCCGGGAGCAACTTGGGGCACCTCAACATTCTCATCTATGGAATGAGGAAGGCTACTTAAGGATTAAACCTTCAGATAGTTGTACAAAGACGAGGGTAAAGATATGCAAATAACTAGCAGGATGGGATGCACACAGTAGGGGCTTAAAACTCGGCAGCCCTTACTCTTCCATTATTTTGGTTAGGTTGCTAGTATTTTCGTATGGAACATGTTGGAGCTAAGGATGAGAAGCACGATGAATTTATGTGAAAAACTGCAGAGGGAGAAATAAGAAAGGAAGAAAAGATATGACAGAAAAATCCCTACAATGGACTAATTTTGTTTAAAGCTATAGCTTTTAAAATTAAAACATAATTTCCTAACCACTTTTCAGTTAAAATAGTGAAAAAAATTTATACTGAAATGGATATTAGAACCAGCATTTTCCAGTATTAGTAAATGAACAGAAAGGATTGCAGCTTTATTATATTTTGTTTGGTCACCAGTCAAAGGACAACAGAAGTACTGAATTTAGGAATGCTCTAGCTGCTCTCTACAGGGTGAAGTGTGACTTTACAAAAAATCACCAGGTAAAAAAGGAAAAAGAGTCTAACTTTGTGTCTGTGACCCATGACCAACAGCGCACTTAGCATATTGTTATGAAAAGGCAGATTTCTTCTTTCCGAATTGACTGTGGTTCAACAGCATAGGGATGAGGAGGGCTCCTGCTGTTTTCACTTTAGAGTTGGGCCTTCTGTCTACAGCCACGGCACCCTGGACATGCCTGATTTCGTCTGATCTCAGAAGCTAAGCAGGGTTGGGCCTGGTTAGTCCTTGGATGGGAGAGCTGAACCTTTTTAAACATGCCAGGACACCCCTGGCCAGGAAAGCACGGACAAACACAAAATCATGCTCCCAGGACAGCGGCAGAATCCGCCTGTGGTCACTTACCTTCAGGCGGGGCCCAGGGCACACTCTGATTTAGAAAGGAGGAGAACGAGCAATGGAGAACGGGAAAGGCTGGTGGCGGTGGCCGTCAGAGCAGCAAAACAGACAGGGCAGGCGGACAGAGCAGTGCACAAGGCTGTCTGTGACGAGCTAGCTAGGTCCCACCACACAGGGGTGGATTCTAACATGATGGCTAAGAAGAATGAGAAGAACAGGGGTTAGCAATGGGTCAGGGAGTGAAAGCGACAGGAAAAGAGAAAAATGGCTTTGCAGTAAGGAGGTCGGAGGGAACACACAGATGTGTATGCCATTTTGCCAGACTTTCGATATTTGCAGTAGGAAATTCAGTGGCGGCATCTACATTTACTTATTCAAAAGACTGTCTGGCCAGGTTGTGAGTGTTCAGACGAGGTAAGCGCTAATTTCATCCGTACATGGAAACGACGATAAGCCGGCTGCCATGGTGGACACCTGGAACCCGGAACTCCGGGTTGGAGCTCAACCCGCTGAGGCAGAGGAGCGCAAGTTGGAGCTCAATCTGGGCAATTTAGCAAGGCCCTGTCTTAGAATCAAAAATGAAAAAAGGGGCTTGGAGACATTGTCTAGTAAGCAGGCCCTGGGTTCAATCCCCAATACTGAAGAAAAAAAAAAAAAGACAACAAAGTGTCCCTCTCTTTCTCTAGAAGTTTCTCCTCCCTCTCTCTCTCTCTCTCTCTCTCTCTCTCTCTCTCTCTCTCTCTTTTGTATTTAGTGCAGGATTTATAGGGTCTCACTACACAGATCGGACACATAATTATTCTGTTTTCAGTCTCCCAAGAGCTGGGATTATAGGTGCAGACCACCACATCGTCTGCTCCAGGAATTTCTAAAAGAGGATGTTTGCTTTCTACAAAGTGAACTGATAAAGTTTATGCATAACACAGGCAAACAGCCAGTGCAGTATAAAATAGGTTGGCTGTAAACATATGGCCAGCTCTGGCTTTCTGTATGGCCTATAAGCTGGAGGAGACCACTCCAGTCAGGCCAGCGCTGTATCCATCAACCTAGTAATGTTGCTCAATAACAACCAGTGCACAGGGGTGCTGGTTTTATGTAAGAGCCTCTGTGAGCATGGTTAATAAAATTCTGCCTTGGTGAGATGGATCCATGCGCAATATGAGAGCCGGGCCCCAGGCCTGCAGGCTGAAGGCCAGGCCCCGAATGGTGGCTAATTCCCTGTCATAGCTATCTCCACACCCACCTGGCCTTCTCCCTACCAGCCCTCGCTCATTAGCTGCACTATACCAGCAGCTACTCAGCCAGGTGCTAGGAATACAATTAAGAAAGAGGAAAGTGTTCCAACTTGGGGGGGATTTGTGGTCCCCTGAAAAGGTGAGTCAGCCTTGAGCCAGAGTACAGTGTTTCGCAGGAGGGAGGGCAAGCATCCCCAATGCCACTGGCACCCAAGTTTAGCCTTAGAAGATGGCATGCACGGCCAGTAAAATCAAGCACAGAGGCACATGGATGTCTGGGGAACCTCAGTGGATAGGAATGACTGGGCCTTTGTTATAGGTAGAGGGGCGTGGGAGTCCTAAAAAGTTTGGGTCATGGCAAACAAACTTCATCCATCAAGAGTGGACTTTAAATTTCATCCTGGAAGCTATGGAAAGCACTGGAGTATGTTCACCAGGGGCAAAGATGGTTACTACCTAGTTGGGGAAACCAAGGGAGGTAAAACCCAAGATGATGCGGCATACAAAGAACACAAAAGTGGTGCGAAGAGACCAGAACAGGGTGAGAGCTTTTCATAAAGTGAATACTTTGAGAGAAGCCCTGATAACTAAGGAAGCCCCTGAGCGACTAGTCAGTGAGTAGGACTTGAGAGGCATTTCATGGGCACAGGAAGAAAGACCCGCGGGTATATGTTTGTACAATGAACAACAAATACGCCAATCAGTACCCAGGAGGGCAGTGGACAACGGAGCTGGAATAACAAATGGGGAGCTGGAGGGGGCTTGGGCTTGACTAGACGGGCAATGGAGCATCATAGAAATCTTGAGTTGGGGGCAGGCCAGCAAATATTCAGATCAGTGATTCCTGACAAGTCATCTAATGGTGACAAACTGGATGAGTTAAAGAGAGAATGTCCGGAGGTAGAAAGACCACTTAGGAGGTAGCAGCAATAATTCAGGCAAAACGTGCTGTGTGGAGGCCTCACCAGGGTGGCGGCATGAGTGGGAGGGGTTGAATGAAAGCTCTGGGCTCAAGGGAGAAGGTAACATTAGAAGTCATGCAGGGGTTGTCTCACAGGGGTGACACGGGAAAGGGATGGTTCCAACAGAACCACGAAAACAGACAATTTAGGAGGAGGCAATGGATAGGGAACGTGAGCATGGACACAAGGAAAGCTAGAGGCAGCTTTTATGTTTGTAGGATGAGAAGATGAGAAAACACTTAGAGCTCAGAGGAGATGAGAGTTAGGAGAACGCGATGGCTCAAATTATGGAAGAGAGCAACTCAGAGAAAGCAACCTGAAGAGACAGCAAACCAGACAAACTACAAAGGTATCAAAGGCAAGGTCAAGTGAAAAAAGTTCACCAGATTTAACAATGAGGTCATTAGGAATGAATAGGACTGGGACGAGGGTGAAAGGCAAAACAAGTGGTTCATCCAGAAGCTGAAGGAGAGAGTGAAGCCTAGAACTTTCCACAGGGAAATTTGGTACTAGAAGGAAGGAGAGGGATACGAGTTGGGGTGAAAAAGCAGACAGAAGAAGGTTCATAGAGAAGCTACAAGCATTTGCAGAAAAAAGAACAAAAGAAAGAATTCATGTGGAAGAAACATGGTCCAGCCAGTGGTGGCCAGCTGAGGCCCCGGTCAGAGGTGGCCATAAAAGAAGTGCAGGTCTGGCTGTTTACACAGGGAAGGAGAGAATTAGTGAAAATGGGCTCTCAGGGGAGAGACACTGAAAAGACGGACAGAACTCAGAGCAGGGCTTTGCACGTACTGTCATTAGGCCTCCACAAATTCTAGCTCTTAATTGCTCTTACTACTAATAAATGGCTGTTAAGTTTTATGAAAAGTGATAGCTTTAACACAAGTAACATTGATTGATTGATTGATTGATTGATTGATTGATTATATTTTAGGGAAGGGTCTACAGGGTGTTCAGGGTCTCACTACTAGATCGGACTCATAGTGATCCACCTGTTATAGCCTCCCAAGAACAAGTAACATTTAGATGATTAAGCAATTCATTTTCAGCTGACTTTTAGTAAAATAAAATGTTTTTTCTCAACTCGCAGTACCTTCCCCCCCAAAAAAAGTTTCACATAAGGAAAGGAATAAAAATATACCATTGGTTCAGAAATAGTTTCTTCTCATTTGAAGTGTTAGTCTATAATTAAACAGCATACTGGACACGCTTGAATGAAAGTATTGTACCGATGCCACTTTTCTTGATTTAATAATTATTCAGTGTTTATGGATTCTGAGAAAGCAATGGGTTGTCACTAAAATTCATTTGAAAGTCTGAGGAGAACTGAAAAGCCCTTGTTTGCTGGTTTTAAACTGTAATTATAATCCATCCATTGTGGAAATGCTGATTTAAACAATTCTAACCAGGAAAAATATTTTAAAACACTGGATACCCCGTGGGAAGCAAAAACGTGGAGTGCATTAGGCTGCCCGGTTTCTGGAATTCATCAATCTTTTCTATTAGAGTAAAGTACCAAAACATTAAATTTGAATTACTCATAAATGTTAAACATCTGTGAACTTCCTCCTTTTTTTCTGTACGGTCAAATGGCTTTTACTTACAAAGTAATTTTGATTATATTGTGTAAAGCTTTGGGGGCCAACCTTTGCTTTTCTAGAAAAATCAGTGTGGATGGCTTTTGTAAAAGTGAATATTTTTGTCTAGAAATGAGGAAGGTCTTCCATAAATGAAATAATAGGTTGGTTGGAGACTTTTTGTTGGTTTCTTTTTCCCCACCCAACCACGGTTGGTTGTCAGTAGCGACGTGCATTTTCTGTGCTGGAACAATGACCTTATCTGCGTCCACAGAGCCTTCCCTGGGAGGGGGGGTGGCTCTGTGCCCTGGGCACTCCAAGGCTGGTCATTATGCCACCGTGTATGTCTGGGCCTTTTGTGGTGCGGACCTGCTGTCCACACGGTAACAAACTGAGGCCTTCGCAAGTGCATGCTGGGATTTGCAAATTAAAATTTAGTCCCAGTCTTAGACACAGACAAGTTATTTTTGATTCTAAGTGACACATGCTGTGCAACCAACACCAGGTTTTAGTTTCCACCCCACTTTCACAGCTCCATACAGGTTGCCAACAATAAGAGGAGGCAAGGGCCAGGCGACCAAGGCCAAAGAATTTTTCAATCAAATGAATTTTAACACTTGCATTAGCAAGGGCACAGAGGATAGAGAAGAGATAATAAATTAACATAGGCATTTCTGTATTTTAAATGCCAATTTAGGAATACAACCTACTTGGGAAAAAGCTATTGTTATTGTGTCTGGCTCCCTAAACTCTGGGACACCTCCCTGGACACACACTCCACCAGCGTGGACACCCCTCTGCTACCAGCTGGAATCCACGCTTTGCTCGTAGCTTGGCAGCTTTCCACGCAAGAGCTTCTCTGCCTTCTGTCCCTCCCTCCCCCAGCATCCCTAGCTCTGTGGGAGCCCAAAATGACAGAGACTTTGCCCCCTAGGGCCATCAGTCCACAGTGTTTGTGTGTTCCACGTATAACAGCATCCTGGAGGTTTTCATGGGAAGCCTGCATTCGGAGTCACCAACCAGGACTCCACCCAGACCAGTTTTTCAGCCTTAATGATATTTTAGGCTGGACCATTCTCTGCTGTGAGATGTGCTCCACCACACAGGATGCTCAGCATCCCTGGCCTCCTCCCACTAGAGGCCACCAACACCCCTCTAGTGACAGCCACACACACAGAGCCTCCCCCTCCACAAGCCCAGGGTTCCTACCCCAAAAGGGGTAGCGAGCAAAGCCAAGTCCAGTCGCTAAATATTTGTATTCAAAAAACTGTCTTCAGGAGATAACACACATGAAGTTAACCTAAACATACTCAGTGAAAGACAATCTGATGGGCAGAATTTTCATCATCTTTCAATTTTGGTTAGGAAGAAGCAACTTAGAGCAATTATTCTTTCAACTAAGAAGCAATCAGACTAAAGATGAAAGCACAGGGCTTGGAATCAGAGTGCTGTGTCAATTCGTGAGCTGGTGTTGGCACAGTACGTGGAGAAGGTCTTGACACTCTGTTTGTACCTAAAATATGAGGGTCGTCAGCAATATCTCTGTGTCACGGGGTACAACAAGTCTTCGGCAGCACCATGCCCACAGCGTGATTAGCATGGCCCCCAAACAGTAGCTTTGTCCAGCTCCTTCAAGTGCTGAGAGGCCTCACTCCTCTGGCCTGTCCCCAGGATGCTGTCCCTCTTCTTGGCCTGACTGGCTCCCTCTCATCCTTGAGGCCTCTGCGTAAATCATCTACCTCAGAAAGCTTTCTCTGTCTAACCTACCCCCAGTCCCCCATCTCATGACTATCCATCACAGCACTTTCTGTAGTACCTGCCTGATTTTGTAACTATTCATATTTCTCCCGATACTTTTTAAGTTACATGTGGGCCTCAGTCATGTTTGCTGTTTCAACCCACAGTCTTTGACAGCAACTGTGGAGATTGGTCCAGAGTCAGGGCTGCAGAAATACTGCTCTGGGGAAGAATGAATGGAAAAGAGAAGGAAGGGAAGGGAAGGGGAGGGGAGAGGAGGGGAGGGGAGGGGAGGGGAG
>PVKN010001954.1:0-46337 GCA_004027915.1 Capromys pilorides
TTAAAAAAAAACTGTCCAGCAAAATGAATAGAAAAAAGACATATTCAAAGCCAAGCCACCTGAAAATGAAAACTCAGAGAATCAAAAAGAAGATCTTGAAAGATTTCTGAGAAAAAATTAAGACAAGAAGAGAAGAAACTGGGAGTGGGAAGAGTATGTTCAAACAGGAAGGTGGACAAGGGAAGGAAAAGAAAGGAAAAAGGATTAAAGAAACAAAGAATGGAAGGAAAGATAGTAGCAAATCTTGTGTAAATAGTGGGAGGCCAGTAGGTTTCAAGGAAGGGAAGGTAAATGGGAAAAAAACAGAAATTGAGATATATCATGTAGAGGTACATTTTCCCTATGATGAATGTGAGCACTATGTAAATATGTATGATAAATATGCACCAATAAAATTTTTTTGAAACCACAGAAAGGCAAGGAAACCTACCAGATATTGAACTTCTCAGCAGGACATCTGGGAGCCAGGCAAGTTACACCAGTTATCTGTGCTCCGAGAAGGAAGATCAAGAAAAAAGTCTCAAGCCATGGGGCCCAAGGGCCTCAAAGAGGAGCTGAGGTCCACAGAGCACAGCCAGGCAGGACAGTGTGGATGAGGTCCAGGCCTGGTGGGATGAGGCTGTGATGGAAGTGACCTTCAGGGCCTCGGGAGCAGAACATTGCAAAAGATTTATGTGGCCAAAAGACGCACCCAGGAGGCAAGAACTTGCTCAACCTGTGACTCTTTCTACATGCTATTTCCCAGGACAAAATCTAGGGACATCTGTTAGGAAAGAAAACAAGACTAGGAAAGAAGTTTTGTGATAAATACACTGGCTGACTTTCCCCCACGTACCTCTGGACTTTGGTCTGGATTCTGACTACAGAAACACAGGTGTGGAGTCCACTCAGAGCAGAAATCTGGTAGGACTGCTCTGTGCATTAACCACTTGCCCTGCTCAGGTGTGTTTCTGGGCCCTGAATTCATGGGCATAGGACCTGGGCTCTGAGGAAGGGCACCATGGAGGTAGGTTCAACTGTCCTCTTCTCATCCTCTACAGCCACAGGAAGAACCTAAACTATCACCAGGGATCCCATCCAGGAAGGACACAAAGAGGCAATGGTCGCCTGGGAAAGCAGTGGTCTTGTGCATCCGGAACCAGGCTGTCCTTCTGACACTGTCCACAGCGACCTTGACCCAGGTGACCAGGGGCTAAACCATAAGGGGTTCAGAGATGCCTGGTCTCCTCCATCACTGTCTCCAAATAGCAGCATAGGCTCCCTGGTCAGATTAGTGTCATAGGATGGGGAAGGATAAGGATGCCAGCAGAGACTTGTCCTATCCTTCTACCCTACCACCCATGTGAGCAGCCAAGACACAGGGTCCCCACCAACAGTGGCAGAAGCCCCAAGCCTTTCAGCTTCACCCTCCCCACCCACATCCAGGCTTATTCCTCTGAGGACTCTGCCACTTGTTTCTATCCTAGTTCCTCGCACCATGCAGTTTTCAGTAGGTAGGTAGTGTGGAGGCCTTAGCTCTACAAACTGCTATGGACTGGACAGGAAGTGACACGTGACTTCAATTACAACTGCTTCTGCAATAGTTTGTGGCATGGTCTCTTCCCATGGCAAGGAAGGCTGGCAATTGGGGGGACCTGGTGCTGAGGAGGGGAGCATCCATCATCTCTGCCACCGTGCTACTTTCTCCCTTTTCACAAGACAGAACATTAGATTCATCTCCTCCCCATGGCTGCCATTCAGGGCCCAGGCTCCACCTAGGCCAGCCTTAGATGCTTAGACCCCAGGCTGCACAACCCTCTTTGGGGTTACCTTCTTGTTTCCCCATATGCATTTGTTTTCGCTCTACACAGCCCCTGCTCTATATCACACAGCCCTAGCTGCCTGATTTCCCCTTGCCCCCACCTTGCTGCTGCAACCACGGGGCTCCTCCTCTGACAGAAGCTCAACCATGCTACTCCTGAACACCGGGCTTTCTGTCTGTGCCCCTGTGCACAGACCTACTTATGCTTGCAGGAGGGGAAACCTCAGGAGTCCCCAAGGCCAGGAACCTCCCTGCCCCACTTCCTTCAGCCCATGGGCTCAGATCAGCCCGGGCCTCACAAGAACAAATGACAACCTTATCTCAGGACAGGCAAGGCTTAGCTAGAGATGGCCTGCTACTCTATTCTGTGATTGGCCTTGAAGCATGACCTCAAGGTGGCGCTCAGGCAGACCCAGTGAGAAACTCAGGCTCTGCAGCCACCAATCTTCAGAGAGTCTCCCCAGGCCTGAGGGAGGCCAGATACCTCCCCAGGAAGACCCGAGGGCTGAGGTCCATTGAGTCCCAGCCATCCAGATCTGTGGGACTTAGGAGGAGCAGGGAAGCAAAGTCAGGTTTACTTCATGTGGTAGCTGGGACCTGTCCAAAGCCTGGCCCTTAAAAGCCATGTCTGCTTCTGTAGCCTGCACACAGCACACCTCTTCCCTCTTTCCAGTGGCCTTGGTGGCCAGGATTATTAAAAGATCTGTCAAGACACCTCTGGTGTCCTTATCCAGTCCCATCCCCGGCGACCTACAGATCCTGTGACGGTCATGGCTGCTTTCTTCTTGTGCACCCCTGAGCTCCTAGCCTGAATCACCCTTTCCCTGTGCTGCTCCCTTCCCAATCAGCTCCCACCTCCAGGAAGCCCATTTGAGCCTCTCTACAGAGCGAGACAACTTCCATGGCCCTGAGCTCCACACCTGTCCTTCAATCCACAAGGGAAAGGCACACGATCCAACATGCAGTAAGCAAAGGAAAATCAATTCTGATCACAGAACAATCAAATGTGTGAATATAAGATGTTCATGGGCAGCACCGGGGATTCAACCTGGAAAAGGTAGACTGAGTGACACAAAAATAAGAACTTCTTTTCATCTCTGCTTTTTATAACTTCTCTCTCTCTCTCTCTCTCTCTCTCTCTCTCTCTCTCTCTCTCTATCTCTCTCTCTCTTTGTGGCCAGTTCAGCCCACCCTGGGTGGGGAGGGCCGGGTGCGGAATGTGGTACTGGGGATTGAACCTGGTCCCTGTGCTGTCTAATCAGGCACTTGAGACCAACACGCTATCTCACCAGGTCCTTCATCTCTGTTTTTTATAAATTCTTCCATGACTTTTAAGTGCATCTGTAATAAATAAGCCAAGATATTCATATTTCAGAAAGGTCCAAAATGCCTATGTATGAGTAGTTTGTCCTTAGATTCTGACTTGGGATGGGCAGACACCATGATGCAGAGGGCTCCTACCCTCTCAGCACAGACAACACCACTGGCTCCTTGTGCACGGAAGTGGATGGAAGCATTTGGCTGCACAGGGCTGCGGTGGAGCTCTGCTATGGCGTGCTGGCCACTGAGCCTGTGTGAGGCCCTGGGTTTGATCCCTGGCTCTGAGAGAGAAGGGGCAGGGGAGAAGGGAAGTAAGGAAGAAAGAAGTTGTTTATTGAGATTCTAATGCTCAGTATCCTCACCAGGGAAGTCCCAGATTACCCCGACAGCTGGTCACACAGCCTACAGTAAGTGAAGAGTAGTTCATGTTATCTCAGTTGTTTTCTGCTCACTGCTAGCCTGTGAGGGAAGGTCCTTACCATGGGCATTTTACAGAAGAGGAAAGAGAGATGGGCTCTGTCTGTCTGACACCCTCCAGGATGAAGCCACCTGAGGTGTCAAGTGCTGGCAGCTGCGAAGGAGGAAGCCCAGAGCTTCACTTCAGGCAGGGCTCTGACTGCCATCCTGAGCCTGCAGGCAGGCTGCATGGGGCTCTGAATCCGTGGCTAGAGTTGGAGGCTTCCACCAAGGACAGGCGATGCCATCATAGGACCTGACCTGACAGGCGCCTACTGATGCCTCCCAGGGCCTGGCTATTGAGGCAGGATGTGGGGCTTGGAGAACTGCCTGGGATGGGTGGGGAAATGTCAACACATAACCAAACAGGTCCCAGGAGGCCAATATTGAGTCCCAGAGGGTTGAAGAATGCCGCCAATGGAGAGAGCCATGCTGCAGCCCACAGGCCATCTGTACCAATGGGAAGAGGGTGGGCAAAGGAGCCCCTGCATAGAAAACAACAGGAGAGGAGACTTCCTAGGAGAAAATAACCCTCTGGATTTTAAATCCTGCCACAGTATGATTGAAACGGACCTCACTGATTCTGGGGCATGGTCTGGGACATGGGCTCTATGGACACTGATACTCTGCATGCTCCTGATAGTGCCCTTAACAGCACATCCCTTCACCACCCAATGCTGGTCTATGATCTCTCACTGAACCCCCTCTGCAGACCAGTGAGAGCCTCCACAGCACTCTCAACCTGGGAATTAGGCCTCACCTCCTCAGCTGTGAAGGACAGGGGAGAGACCCAGAGCCACAGGACTCATAGCCACCCCACTCTTTCGTCAGCACTCTTTTGATGCTGATTTTTCAAACAAAAAGGAAACAAGAACATCAGAAGTCTGCAAACTAGCTCAGAAGCTAAACCTGATCTGTCTGGTTTTGTAAATAAAGTTTTATTGGCACAGGGCCACCCATGTCATTCATATAGGGAAAAGCGGCTCCTAGGTAGGGAGAAGATAAGATAAAAGCCTTAGTTAAACATTACTAAAAATTGATAAGGAATCTTACTAAAAGCAACTTTGTCCTTTATAGTTAGATTCTACAGTTAGAGCAATTAGGAAGATAAAGGTAAAAAGAAGAGAGAAAAGAGAAAAACATCAGGTAATGGGATTACCATAAGAATTTATCAAAAAGAGCTAACAAAGCCCAGAGGAAACCAGAAACATAAAAGGCCAGGTTTACCACACTCCTCTCACTCACCTCTGTTAAAATGCAAAGGAGACGAGAGGTAACCATCTGTGATGCCTCAAAGACACAACCTGTACCTGCCTACTTAGATGCAAGTTCTCACTTTAGCATCACTCTGCCAAGTGACCCACATGTCCTTTTTACTTAATCATTAACTCTAAGCTAGACTTCTAGAACAGTGATCCATCAGAGAAGGGCAGGAAGGAATTAAATGGCCAGAAAGAATGTAGACTGAGGTGGCGAGGTTAGGCTCTGTTATGGTTTATGTCTAGTTGTACCCCCCAAAGCCTCATGAAATCATGGGGCAGGGACTTCTAGAGTTTGAGACTTGAGTCATGATCCGCTGGGATTATGTGTTTTAGTACTGATGGGACTATGGGTCTGAGTACTGCTGGGATTACTTGACTCTTGATCCACTGGGATTATATGTTTTAGTATGGATGGTATTATGGATCTGAGTCCTTCTGGGATTATGAGTGTGGCCTAAGGCAGATAGGTTGAGGCAGAGAGCCTGAATGTAATATAAAGAGAGACAGAGAGACAGACGTTGGCTGTTGCTCTTTGTGCCCTGGTTGGTCGGTTGCCTCTGTCGCGATTGTTGCTGTTCTGCCACCATGAACTGTATGCTCTCTGCCCTGTTCCACTCAGCCTTGGGCCAGCCAAATATGGACTGAAACCTCCAGCAACTGTGAGCTAAATAAACCTTTCCTTCCTTCATTTTGAGTATTGGGTTTTTGTCCCAGCAACGAGTAAAAAGTAACTAAGACAGGCTCAGAGACAACCAGAGAGCTAATCAGATGGCAGCAACTTGACGGGGCCCACATAGGGGTTGGGAAGGATCACTACTCCGAAACTAAAGGAGCCAGGAACAAGAGCAGGGGCATTTACCTCTCCAGCACCTCATACTAATAGCTGTCTTTTCTTTTTCTGTCGTTCCAAATAAAACATTTTCCCTTAGTTTAAGTCCAGACCCTAACTCCTTGCTGGTGGTGAGAGTTTACAATCCCAGGGGCTGCACAGAGCAGTAATGTGTACATCGTTCCCCTGCCCCACTCAACACTAGATTATCTGTGAGCTTAATGTGACTAAGCTCAGCAAAGCTGAGACCACATGCTCCGTGTACCCTATCATACTCACTGTCTAGCACACTACAGAAAAAAATGTTGCTGCCCCTTTGTCAAGACAGTGACTGAGTCTAGATAGAGTCACTCATGTAGTCACCCAACAACACCTTAGGGGGCTGGCTCCAGGACCCCTTGAAGATACAAAATCTCTGGGTGCTGAACACTTTTGTGTAAAATAGCCTAACATTTGCCCAGAACCTATGTTTATCCTCCTGTACACTTTAAGTCACTCCTAGATTACTGAAAATACCTAGAACAACATAAACGCTATGGAAATGGTGGATACAATGTATTACTTGGAAATAACAATAAAAATATGTATGGATGTAATTTACTTTCAAATATTTTTGTCTATAACTCATTGAGTCCATGATTGTAGAAGTTATGGGAACAGAGGGCTGTCTATATGCCTTCTTCACTTTTTACAGCAGCCAGATATTAATTAGTCAGCCTGCATTAAATTTATTTTCATTTTGAAGAGAAAGGAAGAAAAGAGTTGCATCATTAAGACATCTTCTCTGAGCTTTCCTGGAGGCATCCTGAACCCCACACTCTGCCACCTGTGTTATCTTCCTCCTTGATCAGCACCAACTCACCTCTCAGGGAGTTTACCCACCTGAGCCAGAGAACCCCCTGCTCCCATGGCTCTGGGGATCAACAAGTTCTTCTAGAAACAGAGGGGACTATGGAGTTCTCAGAGCTGAGATAGCCTCTGTGTCTTCCTGCCCATTACTTCCTGCTTCAGGGTCACAATTCAGAGGAAGGAAGAGCACAGAGGAACTGTGAACCTCAGAGAGCATCAGGGCACCTAGGTCCCCCACCCCACCCCACCCCATCCTCTGAGGTTTTGGAGCCAATCCTTCTCCCTCCTTAGCACTTTGCACAAGTCAGACTCTGATCTTCCTGGGCAAAACCAGTCACAGGCCTGCTGGACAAGTCTCTTTTCTAAGGAGAAAGAAGGAGCTTCAGAGGCTTGTGGGTTTCCGGAAGGCCTTAGGACGGCCCACTCCAGGGTGAGCACACAGCCTAGGAAAGAGGGTGTGGAGCAGAGGCGGGGTAGGCAGGGCTGACTTGGGAAGGTCTTGCACAGATACTACTTGAAGAGCAAGAGGGACATGATTTCTAGTAAGCAGGAGAACAGATGGTCAGCCCTGACATCTGGAGGACCCACCATCTGTGAGGGAGGTGCTGAGACAAGATGGGAAACAAGCTGCAGGACAGAACAAAGGCCTTGGCAGGAACATGGTCTGGGGCAGGACTGGTGGGCAGGAACCTAAGTAGGACAGCAGGCTGACAAGGTTGGCACCTGGGAAGGGATGTCCTGGAGCAAAGCACCCAGAAGGTAACCTCCAGCTTCAGGTCTGAACTGGCCCCACCACCAAGGGTTCAGGAGGCAATGATGAGAATTCCAGCATTGACACAGGCCGGATCTGGATTGGAAAATGGATGGAGATGACAGTTCTGGACCCAGAGCCTACCAGGAAGCTGAGGCTCAAAGAATTAAGTCAGCCTAAGGCCTCTGAGCAATCCTAGAAGCAGGCACTGAACAAATGACCCTCACATTAACTGCACACCAGCCATCACCTCAACTATAGTCTTCGGGAAGAGCCTGAGTCAGCCACAGCTGGGTGACAGACCAGAAGCTGAGACAGTGAATGAGAAGAGTCTCATCCAAGTCTATGGGGGAGATGAGCACCAAGTAATGATCCCCAGGGGAGAAGCCCTAAGTCAAGTATGCACAAACTGGCCCTGATTGAGGGAGAGTATCCTGGGGACAGATGGGCCTACTGTGCTCAGCATGTGGCCCAGAGCAGAGGAAGCCAGAGCTGGAACCTGGTAGCGGGCCTGCAGAGGTCCACCCTTGCTGGTTGGAAGTGGGGTACCTGGTAGTGGAAGGTGGAGGGGAGGGGAGACCGGGTACAGCAGTCACACAGATCACCCATGTGGGAGGTTGAGGACAAGGGATGTGAAAACAAGAATGGTGTTCCAGATTCAGAATGTGCATAGGCCCACGTTCTATTGCTAGACAAGTACCTGAGGTAAACAACTGAAAGGGCTCACGAGGTTTGTTTCCCCTCCTGGTTTCAGAGTTCTCCATCTGTGGTCAGCTGGCTCCACCTCTTTTGGATTGACAGAAGGGTGTGGTAGAGGAAAGCAGCTCACCTGCTGGAGCCAGGAAGCAGAGAGATAGCCAGAGAGGAAGGGCTTGGGCACAAGACATAGCTCCCAAAGCCACAGCCTTAGGACCTTCTTCCTTCAGTTGGACCTCACCTCCTAAGGACCATGGATCTGTGAACTCATTGGTGCATTGATCAGTAGTGATCCATTTTTTTTTCTGTATTTAGGACAGAGTCTACAGGGACTACAGGGTCTCACTACATAGATTGGACTCATAGTGATTCTTCTGCTTTCAGCCTCCCAAGCACTGGGATTACAGGTGCATGCCATCACGCCCAGTCTGATCCAATCATTTTTAAAAATCCTGAGGGACACTTTAGATCTAAACCATATAGAAGGTAGGAGAGCAGTAGCAGGCCCATGGTAACTGCAGCTCAGTTGAGAGGGAGGGAAGGAGGAGGGGACAGGGGGGAAGGATAGTAGCGGTGGCAGAGGTAGAGTGGGGAAATATGCCGGCAGCCACAGTTTTGATCATAAATGTGCCCCAAGACCCACAAGTGAAAGGCTCAGTTCCAGTGGCCTTGTGGGGATGTGATAGGGCCTTAAGAGGTGAGGCCTGGTAGAAGGAGTTGGGTCACTGGGGAATGTGTCCTCAAAGGAAAACCTGGCCCTCACCCTTTTCCTCTTCCTCTCTTTTCCACTTTCGGGCCATGAGGAAAGAATTTCCACCATAATGTGCTATCTTGTCAAGCCCTGAAAATCACAGAGCCACCTGATTGTGGACAGAAACCTCCTAATTATGAGCCACAGTGGACTTTTTTTCTTTGTCAGTTGGCTGCCTCAGGCATTTGTTACCATAATGAAAGCTAACTCACACAGGAAGCTCTGGCCAAGCAGTGTGTAATGGCCTGCACCAGTGTGACTGAGGCCAGGCTCAGGGCTCCTGGAGAAGCGTGTCCCCAACGAATGGAACACATTTCATGGTCCCTCATCTATCTGTACCATGGGGGACAGGGGTGATCTGAAGTCCACTGCAGACATGTCTCTGTCCCTTTTCCAACATCCCCAGCCCCCTGCCTGAAGACTCATCCCAGTCAGGCTGGGAGTGCCCTCACTGTGCCAGGCTGCTGGGTGGTTATCTCCTACTATACCCTGCAAACCTAGAGGCTTCAAACAACACATATTCACTGGCCCTGAGCTTCCGTGGGGTGAGCGCCTGGCAAGGCTTATGGGGCTTTCCAGTCAGGGCACATATGGCTGCCATCCAGGCCACTGGGGTGACCCCTGAGCTCAGGGTCCCAGCTGTTCATGGGATTCTCCCCAGATCTCAGGGCCCAGGTGTTCCTTGCCATGCTGCCCTCAAGCTCCCACAACACAGCGTTCACCTGGCGGTCAGAATCCCTCCTCCAGAAGGCCTTGCACTTTTATCAGTTCCACACAGCCTCACTTCTCTTTTGATTAACCCATAATCAACTGATTTCATAAGCAAAAGTCTTCATTACATAAGCAAAATCCATGGCCCTGGCTATGTAACATAAGCTAATCACAGAAGGAACTGGAAGTATTCAAAGACCCCCATGTCCACTCTGAAGGTGGGATTGCAAAGAGCATGCACGCCCAGAACTACTCCATGCCTCGGCCTCCACTGGGTGCTGAAGCTGCAGGAGGAGGTGAAAGACACTTGACACTCATCGATCACCCTCACAGGGCAGTTGCGCTGGCAGACACAGGCAGAGAATCCATGCAGCAGGACAGTTCAGGGGAAGAAACAGCTGCCTCTGCTGAGTGCAAGGTTGGGGCCTTCACAGGAACTGGAGGCCTGGGGCTGATGCCCTTGGAGGAAGACCGGGGGGTCCTCCAGGCAGGAGAAGTTGCTAGGTAGAAGTTTCCCACCTAACATCCTTCAGCTATTTGCCTCTATGGTGCCTGCCATAACTATCGTTTACTTAGTATTTTTTTTCTTTAAACCAACTCACTGTTTTACTTCAATTTATTTTAAACAGAACCTTTACATCTCAATTGTAAAATGGAAAACCAGCATTCCTTGTTATAAATAGAAGTTAACCATAAAAATAAATAAAAGAAACCCAAGCTCATGAATTTCTCATGAACCTGCAGCCTGTCTTTGTTAAAGGGGGGAATTTGTTAAGTGTGAGAGCGATGTCAAAGAAATGCCAAAGGAAAATGGTGTTTTTCATAGAAAACATAAAAGGGAGTTAAGAAGCAAGCAGATATGTTGGGAAACACAGATACTATGGATGCCTGGAACCTTCTATCTCAGGGGCAGCTTCCCAGAGGCAAGGCTCGGGGACTGAGAATCCAAGTTTAGGGGACCCACACACATAGGGAGACAGGTTGGACTGGGGTGGGGGGAGCGGCATTGAATGTAATGTGGTTTCCTTGAGGTCCATCCCATCCCACTCAGATTAGTCCGAAATTGAGACAGGGAGCTAAGGTCTTTGAACTATCGCATGGACCACTCTCTGGGCATAGATGGCACTGGGAAGGCAGATATGACCATGGACATGATGCCACCTCCAGGCAGCTAAGGGCACTTTCTGGGAGGATCTCAGCTGAAGGTTGTCAGCAGGGAAGGGGCTGGGGGATGAAGGGATGGATAAGGACTTTGGTCCTGAAGGCAGCAGCCAGCAAGAGCACAATGTTCATCAAAGTCTGCCATGCAGAGTAGGCCCACTGGCCAACCTATCTGGTAACTGTGCACCCAGCATACTGCCTGGTCTCTTCCTAGGGAAACTTATAAGAGGAAGCCCACAAAGATGAACACAGCCACACAAGCAGGGCTGAGCACAGTCGTCCTCACCATCTCCCACCTCTACTGTGGCTCCTGTCCTTATCCATTTGCCATGGAATTGGGTCTGGGGGCTTGAGAAGGTACTGAGTGTCTGAATGGCGATGATAACCTTCCCAGCACATGTGTGGATGCTAGGCAGAGAGAGTCACTTCCCCTTTTGGGGCAGAGAGAGCCCAGCCCTAGCATCATTCCACTGAGCAGCTGTGTTTTGGGAGGCATGGCTCTTTCTCAGCCTGGGGCCCCTTGCAGGTAAGTGGACTTAAGAAGCGGCAGAGCCACATTAGTCCTGGGTCCTGAACGGCATAGAGCACCCACTGCTGCCCCCTAGGCAAGTGGCCAAGCCTTTCACTGCCCCTGGGGGTTGAGAGCCTATGCAGTGACTGCTCTCTGGTAGGCCCTGGGGTCAGATCTCACTCTTGTCCTCTCTTGCACATCTGTCCATGTGCCTTGTCCCAGGCTGTTTTCCTCCCAGGGTCGCAGTCTACTGCCTACACCATTCTATCTTATTCACAAATCTATCTGCATCATCACATCACCCCAGCTTACTTGTCTTTCCACATAAAGTGGCCTCCCAGCTGCACCCCCAAAGCTGTGCCATAAGGAGGATGTCCCCTGTTGCTATCTCTCAGGACCACCAGCCCTGACTGGCCACAGTATAGCAGCGATCCAGTTTCTCTCTGACCACAAACTACATGGTTATAAGCCAAGCTCATGCACCTTCCTTTTCCATGGGTTGATCCTTAGGGATGCGATGTGGTCACAGGTGTGGTACCATGCACACATTGGGTGGCACAGAAATCTATACCACCTGCTTGAGCACCGTCAGGGTACCTGCCCTGTCATGCTCAGCCTCAGGACCACTTCTGTCTGGGAAAGTCATTGCTCAGTCACCCAAGCCTGTGATGTGGTGGCTTCGATGGATGGTTATGACTATCCTGTCACCTGAGGACCACTGGTCAGGCTCTCTATAATGGTGCCCACAAACACATCAGCAGCCACTTTTCAAACAACATACAATTCTCTACTGTAAATGCAAGGGTTTATTCCTGTTGGGCCTTGCCATGAATTCAACCTATCTCAGCCAGCACCTCCACTGATCAAAGGGGCCTACCTGGCAGGGTGGCCTACGCTCTCACTGGGACCCCTGCACTCAGCTAGAATGGGTATGGAGGCCTGGTGGTGGCTCTGGTGCCAGGGGTCTTCTTCTACAGATACCTATGACTCCACAAGGTCTAAAAGGTCATAGAATGTAAGCTGCTTATTCTTCAGCATGGACAGACTGAGAGCCCTTTCTGATTCAGGATCCACATCAAAGCCACCTTTCCATGGCCCTCTGGGTCAGAGTAGTATCTGCAAGGGCAGATGATGTAGGCTCTAGAACCCATCAGGGCTTACCAGGTACTTCCTTGGACATGGGAAGTACAATGTGCAAAAATCGTCCTCTGCATCCCAGTACACTCAGAACATGGGCTACCCAGCGACCTCATCATATGGCACACCCTCAAACCTCTGTAGGATTTCTCTCCCACCTTCTGAAAGATGTATATACTACCAAGGTCTCCAAAGTGCTTGCCACCTCCTGCTGACTCAGGGAGTAACAGAAGAGCATCATACAAACATGATATTCTGGGGAATATCCAGATGGTCCAGGTCCTTTGGTCTAGAATGAAAGAGGTGGAAGGTTTAGCATGGTCCTCTGAGAGGAAAGACATTTACCAACAAAGTGTATTGGTACCTGCTCCATGCGAATGAAAACTGTTCTAAGTCTTTTAGAATGGGATGGAAAAGAACCACACACACCAAGTCCTGCCATGTATCAGAAGTCATGTCAGTCTACTCCAGGCAGGATGTCACATCTGACACAGGGGCACACAATTAGGACCATGACATTATTCCTGGTTGAGTTTGCAGACACTCATACTACTACTACTCCTGTAGTATTTGTCTGATTTATTCATTCACATTAGGAAGGAGAACAGTAAGATCCACCATTCCTCTGACAACACAGTACTGCTTTTCCTTTATTAATCTGACTGTAGCAGGGCTGGGGGAGTCATTTCAGAAGCTTCTTTGTGGATGTCCCTAGTAAGAAAACTTGCCTCACCCACTGTTCAGCTCTTAACTTGCAGACTGAGGAAGAAATGCAAAGTTCTGGTAGCTACCAAGGAAAGTGCTCTTATTACCCATCTGAGGTTAGGGGAAAGGACTACACAGAAGTAAACTGGGCCCAAACCAACATCGTTTATCTACAATTCCATTCCACCTATCTCATTGCTGAGGCAAAACACCCAAAGTTAAAAGCAGAAAGGCTTATTTAGCTCACAGTATGCAGAGAGTCCAGTCTGTCATTGATTGGTTCTAAGGCAGGGAGGCATGTGGAACAGGCATTTCAGAGGAGAAGCAGTTCATGGTGGCCGAAGACAGCAAAAGCAACAAGCGAGGGACAAGATAAGCCTCTTTATGTCCCTTATATTAAACCCAGGCTACCAGGACTAGGGTGGTACCAAATCAAACAGTGGACTGCTTTAGTAATCACACACCCTTGATCCCAGCATTACACACTCTGCACCCAGCCATCTCTAAAATAGCCCCATCTATGACCACACACAGCTTTTGGGGGATATCTAGATCCAAACCATAACAGCAACAGTATGACCCTTGTTAGGGTGGCTTCCCTGAGCTTCATCCATCCTTCCTTGATTTATCTTTTATTGTACCACTTAAGCAATACTTTTGCCTGCCCACCACTATGTCCCCTGAAGAATTCATATTTATTATGCTCTGCTGCAGTTCTTGGGGAATCAGGAACACTAGCTATATCTGGACTGGGCCTTTCTCATATTGATAATTGTATCTGCCTTGTACTACTACTGTCCAGGGTCTGAGAAACCCCAGCTCCTTCACTCAACAATAATGCAGTCAAAACGTGTTCCTTTTGTGATCTGTCTGTACCTATCCCCTGCCTTTCAGATGGAAACTGAAACCATATTACTGCTTAACCTGGCCAGAGAAATGCTGGGCCTAGCTAGAGAGGGAAGGAGATCCTAAAGACTGGCAAGGTGGTCCAGCAGAACACCTTGGAGTATGGCTGCTGCAGGGGCAAGGGGACTGGGATATGAACGTGGGTGCAGAGCTGTGAAAGAGTATGGCTATGGCACCACACATACCAGGGCAGGAAGGATACAAGACTGAGCAAAAGGGGGGGAGACACAGGGAGAGCCCCTAGGGGCCCCATGACCTTTCCAAGATATCCAGACCTCTGCCCGTGGCCCTGCTTGTTCACCAAATTTAGAGGAACTCTGGGTGAGTGGGCCAGTGCTGGCCCATGGACAGCAAGTCCTGAGAACACACCCAGGAGTGAGGCCTGAGCAGACACCAGCCCTGGCAGTATCCATGTCTGGGTTCTGCAAGCCAGCACCACTGCATCACCTTGGGGGTGGGAGGCTGGATGAGGACTCAGGGCTCATTGCATGAGGTTCTTCTCATTCTTATTTGCTAACAATATCTCCTACTCAAGACCACCTCACAGACCGGAGCCATCTCTGAGGTTTCATGAGACTGGGCTCACTTCCTACAGTGGGCTCTTTATCCCTTTGCTAGGTAGGGACCTATGAGTCCTTCCACAAGACAGATAGGTGGATAATTTGCTGGTCTTAAGAGCCATAGCTAATCTAGCATGTCCACTTCTCTAAAACTTTCATCTATTCCAGTATCACTTAGCATGGCGGTTTTGGCATTAATTCTTCACTTAGTGCAAGCCATTGCTTTGTCCAAATGTCTAACAGCCAACCCATAAGCATATAAGCCCCATTCCCTCTGGCCCTTGCCAGGGAGTGAGGCTCTTATCATGGGAGAATGCTGCTATATCTATAATTTCCTTGGTCCAGCTCCATGTCCCAGACCCCTTGGCCCAGTAGCAGCAGGATCCAGATCCAGCCATACTCCAAGGTGTTCTGCTGGACCACCTTGCCAGTCCTCAGGATCTCCCTCCCTCCCTCGCTAGGTCCAGCATTTCTCTGGCCAGGTTAAGTGGTAACATGGTTTCAGTTTCCATCTGAAAGCCAGGGGACAGGTACAGGCAGATCACACAAGGAACACATGTTTTGACTGCATTATCATCAAGCAAAGGAGCAGGGGTTTCTCAGGCCCTGGACATTCTTGGAGGCATAAGATTTTAAAGAGTCCTGAGTACATCAACCATGGTGCTCCCAACTCTCAGGAATCCTTCTGCCCAACCAGGTCCCTGATTTTGTGGCAAAAGACTTGCTGGGATAAGAATTCAATTTTACCCAGAGATCAAAGGCCTATTTAAATCCTAGGCATGATTCTTGGGTGGACAAGAAGTGAGGGTTCATTTGGGTGCAACCAGGAAGGTCCGCTGATGGCCCCACCACACCTTAAGCTCATGGTTAACCCTCAACACTTTGTAGTCTATCCCCCATGTATTCATAGGGCTCAACAGAGACAGGCTTTGACTTATGAGTTCTCCCCTCCTCTGACCCAGCTATTGCTGGAACTCTGATGCTCCAGCTCAGCCAGGGGTCATCCAGATGCCAGCTGTACCAGTCAGAGTTCTCACAACCACCATGCAGCAGATGACACAGGCCCCCAGTCATGTCAGAGTCCAAGTCCTCAGATTTTTCCTAGCACCAGTGACCTCAGGACTGGCATTCCAAAACTAGGCTGAGATGGGAAGATGGGTACAGAGCTGTTAAAGAGTATGGCTATGGCACCACACATGCCAGGGCAGGAAGGACACAAGACTGACCAAGAGGGAGAGACACAGAGAGAGCCCCTAGGGGCCCCATGACCTTTCCAAGATATCCAGACCTCTGCCTCGGCCCTGCTTGTTCACCGAATTTAGAGGAACTCTGGGTGAGTGGGCCAATGTTGGCCCATGGACAGCAAGTCCTGAGGACACACCCAGAAGTGAGGCCTGAGCAGACACCAGCCCTGGCAGTATCCATGTCTGGGTTCTGCAAGCCAGCACCACTGCGTCACCTTGGGGGTGGGAGGCTGGATGAGGACTCATGGTTCATTGCATGGCATTCTTATTCTGGGCTATGAGAGCCTGGCAAAGAAAAGAGAGTGAAAGAGACTCGACTAGGACAGATAGGACAGATGGTGAGGACCTGAATGGCCAGACTAGGATCTCAGGCTTTGTCTACCCTGCCAAGGAGATCAGCCAAAGGTTTGGAAGATTATTTGTGGTGGTGATTGCAGCCTCCAAAGGAGTCCCAATTTCCAAGTGTCCCTTTGGCTGCCTCTTCCATAGACTCCTCTTAACCGGCTGGCTCTGGCCAACTCAAACACATACACACATGTACCCACCCCCCACCCCCAGTCGGCCCCCTTCAAATTGTCACTCCCCACAGTGCCGCATTCATGCATCAGCTCTAAATAGTCCCACTGTTCAGCTTTAACGAGAAGTAATACCAATTCCCATGTTTGCTCAGAGAGCACCATATTTCATCAAACCAGAGCCCATGCCGGCTCAGATTACTGACCGAGACAATGTTCTGTAATCCTGGCTCATTCACATGTCACGGGTATTTTAGCAAAACAGAAATGAATGGCCTGAGCCACCCTAGGAAGTAACGGGAGAGTTGGGTTCCCGCCCAGGGGAAGTCAAGCTTTCGCCTGCCACAGCTCTCAGAGGAGCTGCCTTTGATTCTCCGAGTTTCCCTGACTTTCAAGAAAGAGAATGTGGGCTAAGGAGGAGTCCCGAACTGGGTAGTTATTTCCCTATAAAACGTGAACTCTATGCATGGATTTTGCCAGAGCAAAAATAAAATCTGTCATTGATTATAAAGTCCTTTGTGCTTGCTTTTGCACAGATTTATTGCCCTCGGGCCCAGCAGCCTGGGGAGGCCCTGGATTCTTGTCTCTAGCGCCCCACAGCTCACGTACCAAATGGGAACAGGGACTCCCTTGCGTTTCTTTTGTCCTTGAGGACCAAGAGCTTTGAAAATCAAGATGAAGAGCTGTGAATCATCCTCCCGCAGACACTGATAGTAACAGCTCCTTGGCAGCGGCCTGGGACTCCCTCATCAAGGAAACAGCCCCTCTCCCTCTCCTTTCCTTTTCAGTTCTTGGCTCTGTGCACACTGAAAAATATATTTCCTCTACAGAAAAGGAGCAGCCAGCCGGGAACCTCTTACCAAATCTCCAAGTCCAGCTCCACTTTAAACAACACTTTAAACACAGCCTTTTTCAAACACACCATAAAAAGAGCATTAGCAACAATTGATGCAATTTCATACCATCTCCAGCTAAAACCCTGCCAATGACCCTTGCAGTGTCCTGCTTGTGTCCTCATTTTAGAGTTGAAAAAACAGAAGCCAAGAGCAGGCAAATGAAGTGCTTAAAGTCACACAGATAGGCAGTAGTGAAATTAAGGATGCGATCCTTGTCCCCATTCACTCCCCAGGGTCATCTGGACCTCCCATTTCCCAGATGGGTTGACAAGAGGCCACAGACCCAGCACTGGGCACTGTAGAGGGCAAGAGCCCAGGGGTCAGCCTTCTAGGACTCAGAGACACCCCAGGACTGCTCAAGGCTGTAGGACTACTTTGAGTTGCAAACTGGCTCAACCATAAATTAACTGAGAAAATCATGAAACAATTGCTTGGTAACGTTTTGCTGATTTATTTGGGAAGGGTTCTTGACTGAACCAAAGGAACAGCAAACTTTCTAACTAAGCCTCCTCTACTTTTTCACCATTTTGGGGGGCTAAGTGTACCCTGTGGCCCCAGCATACATGGAAAAGAGGCCTATCTCCTCTGGACTGGGCACACCCATCCTCATCTACAAGTTCAAGACCTCAGTATCCAGAAGGAAAGCAGGATGCTCTCCAAGGCTATCAGAATCCTGGATTGAGGACTTGTCTCTGCTGTCCACTATCTATCCCTTAGCTCTGAGCTGCAGCCTGAGCTATTAAAAACAAAACACACTCATCAGCAAACTCCACAATTAGCCTCCTTTCCATGGCCCAAATGCCACTCGGCCTGAGCTGCGATTACACAGCGATTGTTTCTTGTCTTAGTGAAGCCGTTTTGAGGTCCTTGCTGCGAGCCAGCGAGGATGTGACCCAGTGGTAATCTGAATTGCTTCACCAAACACATTTTTATCCCATCATCTCGGCCACATGAAAGGGGGCCACAGTGCTCCAGTGTTTAAAACTTTACAGTCCCGCTGTTGAGCAATAAAATGAGGCAAGAAATATTAGCCGGCCCTGGCTGATGCCTTAATTCTTTCCCAACAATGTCAGAGAATCTGTACCCTACAGGTTTTAGTGCTGGCTAAAGCCTGACCCTCCAGCAGGCTTGAATGCTGCGAGAATGAGTTAAGGAGGGCCAGAAGGCTTTAATGGACCCGGATCCCAATAGCCCAGCTTGTGCAGGCCCCCTGCAGACTCACCCTCCTTTTCACAGGCCTCGATTGTGTATGGCCCCAGCAGAGACAAAACTACCCCTGAGCAGAGGTTACCCCCAGCCGGGGCAGGTCAGAGGCATTCTGGGGGAGAAGGCGGGGCAGAGGGGAAGTGGGGGGCACTCGGTGAAGGAGGGCAGCGGGGGTGGGGAGGGCACAGCAAAAGATGGTTGGGATAATTTCTAGGTGGAGATGTACATCTAGGCCACAACCTGACCATCTCACCTCCAGGCAAAACTTTTCCTAAGTTTTGCAGATAAACATGGAAGCTGTACTATCAAGAAGTAGGAGGTAATGTGAGCTCATTTTCAAATACAATAATAAATAAAATACCCCTCCACATTTTTCCAAAGGCTATGGGCCTGAGAATCAGTCTCAATCAGATGGTCTCTAATTTGACAGTATGAGATTTTTAAAAATTACAAATGGGTTGTGTTTTACACCCTGACAGAAGATTTTTCCAGCAATTTTTCAATTATTGCATTGTGAGCCCTCCAAGAAAAGTAACTATTTTGGCTCCAGATCCAAAATTTACCAAGTAAAGGGAACAGCATGTTCACAAGTTTGCCAATAGGCCTTTGAAACGTAGCATAGATGGTGTCCCAGAGCTTTCTAGAAAAACATAGAATTAAAGGGGGTCCTTCCCTTCCTTTAAAGGGATTTCTAAAGCTGGGTGTGGGTTACTCCTGTAACCCCAGCACTGAGAGGGCAGAGGCAGACGAATCTGGAGTTCAAGGCCAGGCTAGTTGTCAAAAAATATTTTAAAAATAACTTTGTAACATCTTCACTTAGTAGTGTATGTTCTTTTTCATTAATGCCTAAACTAGCAGCCTGCTCAATAATTACCATAACTTCAAAATAGCGGTGAGCAAAACTGACCTTTTGAGAAATCTGTGACAGCCTCGCTGCACTATGGAAGCAGCTGCAGATGGCGTCGGCTGATGACAAAGCCACAGGTACAGCCACTGAGGTTGATTGCTGGATTTTTCACAGTGCTGAGAAATGCTAACTTTCAGTTAGAGATGGTGAAAATCAAGATACAGTGCTTCGCTATCAAGTCCACCAGAGCCCCAACTTCAACCCTCGCAGAAGGAACCCTACCAGAGGGGAAAAGCCCAGCACCTTCTGTCCTGGAACCAGGAACTCACTGCACTGGGCCCTCCTCGCAACAGCATGGGTGCTCTCTCTCTTCGTTCTCTGATGTACTGGAAGCATGTTTTTACAGCAAATTGAAAGCATGTCCTTTTCATGCAGTCCTGTACAAAGATTAATAAGGACCTTTGATGTATTTCAACAAACGGAATCGCCATTGCCAAATAGTCAGCTAATCAGTTAATTCTTAATTTTAATCAGACTCTCCCTTCTTGCTCCCATGGTCTTGAGAGTGAGGGGGCGTTTTCCTCTTTTTGGCCTGTCTAGGAAGAGTCCCAGCTACCAGATCAAACTTTACTCTTGCATTTCAGGCACTCCGGCTCTGAGACAACTGGACGGGGACACACACACACACACACATACACACACACACACACCCTAAGGTCCTCCTGGGGGAGCTGTCATCTTGCAACCACAGAGCCTTGCATGCCATTGCAGGGGCAACCCCGCAGGCAGGGCCCCTCCCGAAGCTGAGCTGCGCCGACACACAGGAGTCGGGAGGCTGTGTCTCGGGCTCCCGGCAGGGTGGCGGGGAGCGCGCTGGTCCATGCCCACGCCTCCCACACCCGCGGGCGCACACTCAGTCGCACACCCGGGCGGTGCACGCCACACACCAGGTTGCGCGCACACCGCGCGGATAGTGACTGCCCAGTCTGACGCGGCGGCGGCCCAGAGCAGTTGAGGAGCTCAGCCTGGTTCCCCGAGGGCGCCGCAGGCCGCCCCGCCCCGCCCCGCCCCCCGAACCAGCCGGGCCCCTGCGGCGTGGGCCGCAAAGTTTGGCCGCGCGAGTCCCCCAGACAGCACCAGACTCGGCTCCTCACCCAGCTACCACTGCGGGGCTCGCGGGCGTGGATGCACGGCGAGCCCAGCGCCCACCTCAGCACCCGCAGCCCCGCGCACCCACGCTCCCCGAGCTCCGCCTGGGCTCCCGCCCCACGCCGCCGTCCCCCAGCCATGGCGCGTGGTCCCACGCGGTCCAGACTGGAGCCCCGACTGCTGCCGCTGCTACCTCTGCTTCTGCTGCTTCGGGGCGCGGGCTGCAGCCACTTGGTCCCATCCTGGCCCTTTCTGCCTACTGCTGCTGAGAACCTGCGGGAATCACCCCCAGGGGACGCGGCCAGCGCCGCCCTGGACCCAGGCGCCCGAGACATGGTCGCTGTCCACATGCTCCGGCTCTATGAGAAGTACAACAGGCGGGGCGCGCAGCCTGGAGGAGGCAATACGGTGCGCAGCTTCCGAGCCCGGCTGGGTGAGTAAAGCTCTGGGACCTTTCTCTTTCTCCCCTTCCTCCTTGTCCAGCCTCTCATGCCGCTTTTCCTCTGCCTCGCACTCTTTCATTCATTCATTACTCACCATCAACTTACTGAGCACTGTGCCAGGTAGGAGCCTCCTGTGAGGACCCCAGAGTGGCACAGCGGTGTGGCACAGGGTTCCCTTCCTCTGCAGCCTCCCATAGATGCAGGACAAAGAACACCCCCACCCAGATGCAAGCTTTAGGAGCCAGTGAGCTGGGGAGTACGAGGACAAGGCCAATTGCCTTAGCACTTGCTGCTGGAGGAGGGCTGGTTAGGTGGACCCATAGCGACAGCAGAAGATAACACCAGGCTGGGTAGGAGGGGGACATCCAGCTGTGGGCTGTGAGTGGTTCCTGGTGGCAGGAAGCAGTGGGTATTATGGGTCTTGGGTGCTTGGCACTGAGAACTCCAGGGCCCCAGGGTAAGTATGCACATTGCTGAGGTTAAGGAACGGTCTAGAATCCTGGGCAGTGGAAGCATCCTGTCCCTTCCTTTCTGGAAAACACCTCCCTGACTTTGTCCATGGTAAGTGGAGCTGGGCAGAGGTCCTCTGTGTTGGCTTATCCAGAAGGACCCACTGGATTGGGCCATGCTGGACTGAGGGGCCACACAAGCTCCTAGGAAAACAGGAGGTATCTCCTGGGCAGCAGGGGTGGTGGGAAGACCCTTGTTGTCATAGTGATTGCTCATGGCTGCGGAGTGCTGTTCCAGAAAATGTGGGTGGGGGCCTCTTGCAGCCCTGTGGGGACCAGGCATTCATCAGAAGAAAGACCACTCAGCATGTAGGCTGTTCTCCCTAAATGAAGGACACAAGGCCATCCTGCCTGGGGTCAGAGCTGTCACCTGCTGCTCAGGCTGTGTGGCTCTAGGTAGCATCTGCGGTCTTAGGCCGAGACATGGACAGCCTGGCCTGCCAGGGCGGGCGTGGGTGGAGGAGTGCTGCCACAGAGGTACACGCTTTCTTTTCCCCTGAGCAGACTCACCAGGTCAGTGCCCCTGGGTGCCCATAAAACCAGTCAGACGATCTTCCCTGTATCTTTCGTTTGCCACCTGATGTCCACCTCTGGAGCACCATTATTAAATTAAGTCCCTTAGAACTCATCTGGCATGATCACAACCCTGGTAAATCACTGAAGCCAGTGGAATTGACTGTACTTATCTAAAAATGGGCAGGGCACGGCCTGAAATGCTGAAGCAAGGAGGAAATGAGGAGAAAGTTCTGAGCCCAGCACTGGCCAGACTAAGGCTTCATGGGAGGGGGATGGTGCCAATAACAGGGACCCAATATTAACCCCCAAAGCACTTGGAGACAGTCACTCATATCCTGTGACTCTTATGTATTGACAGGGAAACTGAGGAAGGGGAGATTTATGCATGGCATTGATTGGTACCTCTCCTGTAGCAGGCTACTCATGTTACCCTCTCACACACACCCTACCATCTCTATTAGTGATAAGCCAGCCAGCCCCTCCCCCAGCAGTACAGTGGAAAAGATAAGTGGAGAAATAAGAATTCTGGTACAGTCTGGAACTGTCTGACAGAGCCCTCATCTTTGGAACTGGGAGGCAAACTTAGGCATAAATCGAGCTCCCCAGCTACCAGACGTGTGCCATGGCACCAGCTGCTTTACCCTTCCAAAGAACAGGAAGGAGGTGAAGACAGTGCCCAGTGTTGAAGAGGTCGTTTTTATCCCCCTCCCTTGGTTCATCTAGGTCCAAGCTGTCCGTATCCCACTCTGTGCCAGCCCTCAGATGTGCTGCTTCCCCCTCTGCATACTCATCTGCACAGAGGGGCGAGTCTGAACAGGGATCCCCCATCTAGAGACAAGGCCACTTGGGGGTGGCTGCTATAAACGGCAACAATCTTGCCAACACAGGCCATCATTGATACTGGAGTTCTTGCTCCATATGAAGACAGAAGGTTGGGCACCAGGTCGGGAAGACCCAGGTTCGTGGCTTGCCTCTCCCCTTCCGAGGGGTGTGACTTTAGGCTGGTTAGGTACCCTCCCTGAAGGCCCAGCCTTCTTTCCACCAAGTGAATGACCCTTCCCTGCCCTGCCACTGTAGTAAGCAAGAGGCACTCAGTCAGGTCCAGGTGCCTCGAGCCCTGGAGCACAGAACTCCATCACCGGCACCCAAATCTAAAAGCTCTTACTCCAAAAAGCCACAAACTCAAAATGTGCTGAGCAGTGCCATAATGTGACACATGGAAAATTCCACAACCAACTTCATGTGACAAGTCTCAGTCAAAATGCAGATGTGCTAAAAATACTGTATGAAATTACCTCCAGGCTAAATGTATAAGGTATAGGAAATAGAAAAGCGTTGTCTTCAGACTGGGATACCATCCCCAAGAGGTCTCATCAGAAATACGCATATGGTCCAAATTTCTATTTAAAAATCTGAAATCTAAGATATTTCTAGTCCTAAGCATTTCAGGTATGGGATACTCGACTTGTATTCTGATTTAGAGATAAGAAAAATGAGACCCACAAAGAGGTCACTGGCTGAGGGTGCAACACCCCTTGTCTCCAGTTGTGTTTGCACAGCCTGCCATGTCCTGCCAAAGAACCAGGTTGTCAGCTCAAGGATGTGGTGGCTATGCTCTAGGACGTAGGCCAGGGCCTCATAGGCCCTATTTGTATCCTCTCCCTTCCTGCTTCCTGCAATACAGAGCCCATTTAATATGCCCTAGGGATTGGGATCCCATCCTCCATCACAAATCTCTGAGCACCAAATGCTATCCCTGCCATGTGCCAGGACCTAAGGACACAGTACTGATAAAGGGCTGCCTTTCTGAGAGTTGGTAGAAAGAACAAGGCAAATGCTAACAAATAAATACACATGATGTCAGGAAGTGCTTGCAGACAGGTGAGATGACAAGTGGCTCTTCTGTCCCAGGGTCAAGGGAAGCTTTTACAGGGGAGGCTGCCTGGGAGGAGACCTGAAGGGATATCCAGGACTAGGTGCAGGGAGCCAGGCAGGGGAAGGAACAGTAAAGCCCTAGACAAAAACCTCGTGGAGAGACAACAAAGACAGGGTGGAGCAAGAAGGAGGGATGGACTGTCAGGCCCAGGAAGACTTTGGTAAGGGGTGTTCTGTCTGGGGTTATGGAAGTTTCCAAGCAAAGGAAGCCCCGGGGCTGCTCCCAGCACACAGGCTCCTGTAAGGGTAATGTGACCACAGCACCTCGAGCACCTTGGCCAGGCTTGACCCTTAGCCAGAGTAGGGGATGTGCAGTTTTGGGAAAGGGGAATTGATACAAGGGGAGAAGGGAGAGAGGTTTCTTGCTCTACCACTGTGAGTACAGTTCATTGGAGATGGGGACTTGTTTGGGGGCTTCTCCTTGTGGCCTGAGCACATCTCAGCTGGAGACCTCAGGTAGGTATCTGTTCCTATCTTGAGCCACAGGCCATGTGGCATAGGTAGGCACATGGAGAGGAGTGACCAGCCTGTGGCCCCTCACTGCTTGGGGCCACAGTGACCCAGATGGATCTCAGCAGTTCCCAGCAGGGAGGGTGCTCAAGGAGCAGGCTTCCCAGTAAGCAAGGAGCTGTCCCTGGCCAGAAGCACCCCAACCCCTGCCCTCTCATGAGGCCTCTGAGGCTGGTCCTCACTTTGGATCTGAGATATGAGCAGAACAATCAGTGTTGTAGGACTTGAACTGGATAAAGCAAGACACATCTGCCATGGTGGTTCGGTCAGGACCCAGGTCTTGTGTGATTAGCAAGAGGGGCTGCTCATGTTAGCATGGGAGAAACTGGTTATACCTCCCTTTGTCCCTCTAGTGGCAGTAGCAGGAGGCCTGTTTTGGGGGTTATGCCATATGCCATATCTTTTAGCCACAGAGGTTCACGAGAAGCCTGTATGAGGCAGGTGGGGACCGTGAGGCTCAGAGTATGGTGCCATCCAATGGGAGGCTGGAGCATTTGCTATTTAGGGAGCAGGTGCTGTACTGTGGTGACCTCCACCCACAGGTTAATGAATGTGGGGCAGCCACCAGTGAGCCTCTCTGACCCCCCTGCAGAAATATGCTGCACAGCCTCCCTCCCCCTGCTGTGGCTCACAGCAAGTATACCCACAAGAAGTCTCCAGCTTGGAGGTGCTGCAGAGATGCAGCCTGGGCCACCTGAGCTGCTCCCCAGACTTCCTGTCTATGAAGAGTCCCCAGGGGACTGGTGCTGGTGAGAATGGGGGCCTCAAGACTTAAGTTTTAAGACCACAGTGCTTAGGAAGCCAAATTTAAATGCATAGCAGAACCCAGAGTGGCTCCCTATGCATGGGGCATATGGAAGGGATATGACTTCTCCTTGTGTTGGGAGGACTAGCTAAGGTGGCATCTTTAGCCTTAAGGGGCTCTTCATGAATATTTCTCTTTTTCTTTCTCTTTCTTAGGATTTATATGAATTTCCCCAAAAGAACTATTCTTCCTTCCCAATAACAATAAAGAACATTAAACTGAAGATTTTGATTTTTAGAAAATCTAAGTTGATCTCTGACCACAGGTATAAGAGACATGTGGCCCCAACCCATGCCCCTTGGGAGCTCAGTGCCCACCATCTTGGGCTGTTCCAAGGCCACCTCCATTGTCCTGGTCTCCAGCCCAGGCACATGCCAGGGAAGACCCCTCCTTGCTTACAGAAGACTTATCTAGCTTTGCCAGGGAAGACCCCTCCTTGCTTACAGAAGACTTATCTAGCTTCCTGGGACTGTGGGGTGACATGGGGAACATGTGATGGGGCCAGGAGAGAAGAAGGGGCGGTCAGCTATCCTGGGGAAGTGGAGGCAAGAGCATGCTCCAACCTCCCTGGAGACCGAATGGGATGGTCACATTGTCCTGGCCCTCACCAAGTGGGTGTGGCAGTTCCTTCCAGACAACAAGTTGGCCTTTGGAGGCTCCTGACTGACCTTTTGCAATCCTGATGCCGCTCCTTCTTTGTGAGACAACCTTAACAGTCTCACAGCAGGTGCTCCAATGGTTGCAACCGTTACCTGAGCTTCCCTTTAAAGGAACTCAGAATGCAGCAAAGAAAGAATGACTGCATTTACTGTCACTTGTATTTAGTGGCTGCATTGGAAAACTGGTTGCTTAGAACAGAGAACCACAGGGGTAACTGGCTGCCTTAAGGCAAGGCTTCGACCCAGCCCGAGCCATCTTGAGCACCTAACAAAGATGTTAGTGGCAGTTGCTCACTGGTCTTCCTCGGGCTGCAGAGTACAAGCCAGGAAACAGGAGCTTTGGGATCCAGCTGGAGAGACTCATCCTATCATCCTTCCTTCCCTCTCACCTCCCTACCTTCCTCCTTCCCTCCTCCCTTCCTTCCTGCCCTTCCTCCCTCTTTCCTCCCTCCCTTTCTCCCTCTGTCCCTCTTCCCCTCCCTCCTGCCTTCCCTCCTTTGCAGCCCCTCCCTACCCCTTTGACCTAAGTAGCTCATGTTCATTAAAGACACCAAAGCATGTCCCCATCAGTTTGATGTGAGAATTACAGAAGAGGAGGCAGTCAAAGTATGGGCTGGGCATGAGATGGTGGGTCCTGGTAGGGCTTCACCATCACAGCCTGGGCAGGAGGCACTCTGCATAAGGGTGCATTTCCTAGACAAAACCCAACAGGCTGTGTTTTGTCCTTCTCTCGCAGAAGTGATCAACCAGAAGGCTGTGTATTTCTTCAACCTAAGCTCCATACAGGACTCAGAGATGATCCTCACAGCCACCTTCCACTTCTACTCTGAACCACCACGGTTGCCCCGGGCGCACGATGTGCCGTGTAAGCCTCGGGCCAAGAGCGACCCTTGCCGCATGCCGTCCCCGGGCCCCGCGCGTCTGCACGTGCTCTTCCGCAGCCTGGCCCAGAACGCTGCGACGCAGGGGCTGCTGCGCGGAGCCATGGCCCTGGCGCTCCCGCCCCGTGGCCTGTGGCAGGCCAAGGACATCTCCAGCATTGTCAAAGCGGCGCGTCGCAATGGTGAGCTGCTCCTGTCTGCCCAGCTGGACTCTGGAGAGGGGGTGCCTGGAGTGCCCAAGTCCAACCCTCGCGCTCCCTACGTCCTCGTCTACGCCAACGACCTGGCCATCTCGGAACCTAACAGCGTGGCAGTGACACTGCAGAGATATGATCCCTTTCCTGCAGGGGACCCCGCGCCCCGACCCGATACGCGCAATAGCTCCGCGGACCCCCGCGTGCGCAGGGCAGCGCTGGCTCCTGGGCCGCTGCAGGACAACGAGCTGCCAGGGCTGGATGAGCGGCCCGCACGTGCACCCTTGGCTCCACACTTTCACAAGCAGGAGTTGTGGCCTGGCCCGTTCCGCACGCTGAAGCCCCGGCCTGCACGCAAGGAACGCAGGAGGAAGGGCCAGGACTCCTTCCCTGCCATCCCCTCGCAGGTGCTAGATTTTGATGAGAAGACTATGCAGAAAGCACGGAGGAGGCAGTGGGACGAGCCCCGGGTCTGTGCACGGCGGTACCTGAAGGTGGACTTCGCAGACATCGGGTGGAACGAATGGGTCATCTCACCCAAGTCCTTTGATGCCTACTACTGCGCGGGAGCGTGCGAGTTCCCCATGCCCAAGGTAAGCCGGCCGGAGTGCCTCTGCCCTGTCTGCCTGTCGTCTGAGCCTCCATCTCAGCTCTGCCCCTACCCGTTTAGTGGGAAGTCCTCCTACTTACGACTTCCGGTCGTCATCTGAAGAATCAACATCATAGTCTTCTGTCCTGAGAGGCAAGGACCAGGTAGATGGAGGTGGACACAGCCCCCGCGTGTCTTTGGTCCCTCTGTGCTTTGAAAAGTTTGATTTGGTCAAATTAGGAATTTTCAGTCAGAATATGTTTTCTGAAAAAGAGGACCATCTTCAGAGAAGGGCATTCTCAGCAGTGTTGCCTGCCTATGGGCAGGAAGGTCCCAGAGGCTCTCCCTGGACACAGCTTTCCTGTTCCTAGCTGGGGACCCTAGTGTGGATAGCTGTGACCAGCCAGGTTCTAGTCTAGTTTTTCTGCTGTGGGGTTGCTCCCTTGTTTGGCTCAGTGTACCCCCAGAATAGTTGGCAAGACACAACAGCATAGGGCTGTTCTATTACTCTGGCCCGAGCTCTGAGTCTCCCCTTCTCCTGGCCTGGATTGCAGCTTTGTCCACCTCTGGGTAGCTTGTGCAGGCCCTGTGAATCCTTGACTTCAAGCACATAGCTTCCCCCTGCTTGTCCCTCCAAGAAAGGAAGTCACTGCATAAATCCATTTTGATCCTCACTAAATCAGACTAGTGAGAAAGCACAGGCCCCAGATGTAGGCTGTCTTAATTTGTTTGTGAGTCCAGGGGCTTCTCCTCCAAGCTATGCATGTATTGGAGAGAGGAAGGGAGGAGCCTGGCAGAGATCAGGGCTGCTGGAGAGGCTTTGCGCAGGCCCCTGGCAGATGTGAGGCCAGACCTTTGCAGGTACACTACTGGCTGAGCCCGTGCTTACCTTACGAGCTGGCCCACCGCCCCCTCACCTTCCCAGACACCAGCCAGGACACCAGCTGGAGCCTTGAGCACACAGGAACTCCCCGTAGTCTGCCGGCATCTCTGTTGGCCAGCAATGTGCTGGAGCAAGTGACAGCTGTGTTCATCTTGTCAGAGGGGAGCACCTGTGCCAGCCAGGTCACTAACTGGAGGCACTTGGTCAGGCTCCTTAGTCATTTTATTATGTTTCAGTGTCTTCAGCCGTGATGTAGAGATCACGTCCACTGCAAAAATCAATAAGACGACAAAACAGGATGATGCCAGTAATGCTGCAGCTGCCATTCCAGCTCAGGCACAGCTGGGGAGTTTGTATGTCCAGCCCCGAGCACAGGTCATACCTGCCCCATCAGTTTCAATAACTGGATTTCAGGATTGAGCAGTCTTTGCCGGGTTTCAGGTGCTCCTCAGAGATATGTGACGCGCGGCCGCCCCCCAGTGGCCAGTGCTTTGCGGGGAAGCAGGATGGGCAGGCAGGCTTGAGTCTTGCCCTCTGAGTTCAAAGGAAGGGCTTACCTGGAACTCAGCTTTTCTTCTGGGTCACCATTTCCAGAGCCTCAGTCAAAGAATAGCAATTGGACTGCTTTGGTCTGTGGCCATGATGACAGGCATGGCGGGGGGGGGGGGGGGGGAAATAGATGTAGCCAGAACACTGAAGTGATCCTGCTCCATTCTCACCCCACAGATTGTTCGTCCATCCAACCACGCCACCATCCAGAGCATCGTCAGGGCCGTGGGCATCATCCCGGGCATCCCAGAGCCCTGCTGTGTGCCAGACAAAATGAACTCACTTGGGGTCCTCTTCCTGGATGAGAACCGGAATGTGGTTCTGAAGGTGTACCCCAATATGTCTGTGGAGACCTGTGCCTGCCGGTAAAGCTGCTCTGTGGAAGGCAGCTTCACCCAGCAGAGTCTGCAGGAGCTGGGCTTGGACTGGCAGGGCAGCTTCAGGGGCAGGGCGGAGCTTGATGACACCTGTGCTGTGCCCAGAAAGATCTTGGGTCTTCACTGCTGGTGACGGAGCCCCTTGAAGTCTTCCTGAGTCTATACCCTGAGGAGTCAGGAAGCAGCCTTGTCCTAAGGTCACACCTCAACCCACTGTCTTCAAGGCCTGCAGTGGGGTGTGCCCCAGGCATTTGTCTGTGCATTCATCATCTCAAAACTTGGGAGGGCTGTGCACAGGGCGGGTGCTCAGTCGCCCGTGTCAGGAGAGCCGCTCTTCAATGGCTCAGTCTAAAACTTCAGGCTACAAACTGCAAAAAGGACCTCATCATGGTATAAGTGGGTGCTTTCTATTCCACTCCAGTGTAGATGCTTTTCTACATACAGTATGCACATACAATGTTGTGGGTTCCTTTCTTTTAATATATATTTTGTTTTAAAACAAAAAGGCAGGAGCTGACACTGTTCCCCACAGAGATAATCAAGCTGGAGGGTTGGGTTGTTTAAATGTGTATGGGAATAACACGTACAGTAATATGTTGGAATACTAAAAAATAACCAAGATTTTATATTTTTGTAAATTATACTTTGTATACTGTAGATTGTGTATGTTCTGTGTTTTTATGGAAAGCTAATAAACTAAAGGGACAGTGGCATCTTGAAAAAGTCAAATGTCCCCCATTCTCAAACTTCAACCTATTTCTACCCATCCTAAGTCTAATATCTGGGTGGCGCTGTGTCCTTTAGTATTGCAATGGCTCTGAGGTTACCTCCATACTCTCTTTCTGTCCCAATCAGCAGAAAGCTAACTGCTGATAAGCCTTGAAGTATTCTGACCACCCCCTCTGTTTGCAAATTCCCAACTCAACTGACATCCATGCAGGGACAGTGGCCTGCTGGGAGGTGACCAGGACATGTCAGGCCTTTAAAGGACAACCTGTAGTTGCCTGTGCTCTTGCTATAAGAAAGAGGCTTCTTCATGGGTTACTTCAAGCCAGAGGAGATGGCACATTGCCCTCTCCAGAGCTCTGGGTTCAGGAGGCCATGGAAGGAGAGTGTGTTCTCTTGTGCATGCTTGTAGAACAGCTGCAGAACTATCACAAAATAGCCACCCCTAGATGGCTCCATTATGCCTGACACTTGTATTTTCATCCTGTGGTCCCCACTGGTTAGCATTTCTTAAAAGAACCTGGGTCTAATTTAAGGTAGGTGCATCCTAACACCATTAGAGGGACATGAGAGGATGGAATGGTCCTAAGTCACCCATGGGGACTGTGAAGTTGCCAGGGTTTTGGGGAGAGGTCTTGTGTAGCAAGGCAGCTCTAGCTACTGACTCAGGTGGAGTTCTGAGTCCAGGGCTTCTCTACAAGGCAAGGAAAGGGCCTTATTCTCAGAGACTTGGGACAAGACAGGAAAGGCAGCAAGAAGAGCCTAAAGTGGGTCATCCAAACGCATCAGCCCAGATCCAGCATGAAGCTCTGGACCATGCACCGTGCCTCAGCAGTAGCCCTGTCTCTACTTGGGGAAACTAGATGTGCAAGTTCTTCATGCTTCCAGCTGCCGCTGGGTAGGGAGATGACAGCCTCGCTTCTCTGGCCCTCCTCTGAGATGCTGTGTCCAACCCGGGAACAGAAGCAGGAATGACTCCCTGAGGAGTCCAACAGCTGGGTTGTCCCACCCACAGTGAGCTGAGGCAGGGATCCCACAAGCACATGTGCTGTCTTGGTCTCCTCTTCCTACAGGGACAGTGCTGAGGATGAGAGGCTCCTGCCAAGCGGCTGTTAGGTGGCTGGGAGGTTGCAGATCAGCTGAAAAACTAGTGATTGGTTTTCTATGACTGATCCTTTTCCGAACATGGCCAGAGATAAAATAAATGTAAATATTAAGACTTGAAAAGACTCCACGTTCCTTTTTTCCAAATATGAGAACCTTTGTGTACCCCCTCACTCTGCCTTCCCCCCAACCACATCCTTTCCTCCTTTAATAAAGATGAGGTGCCCTGTGATGGCTTTATTTTATTCCTTCTGGCATCTGTAGTTTTAAGTCTTCATTTCTGAATGTTTAGAATGGGGGTGTGGTAGACTCTCCTCAGGGTCCAGTAGGAGCTATCTTCCCCAAGTGTGCCATGAGGCTTTGTGATGTGGAGAAGATGTGGGTGATGCATGTCCTAACTCTGCAATGGAAAGATCTGGTGGCATCAGGAATCCCTTTAGCTCACAGACCAGCCTACAATTTAAATATGGTATCTTTGGTCTCAGTGGCCTTGCAGTTTACTGCCCGGTTCATGCTGTAACAAAACAGTCATCATAAGCAACGTGTCCAAGAATGTCTTCCCGAGATCACAGATTGGGGTCCACAGCTGCCCAAATCAAGGTCCACGTGGCTATCCCCAGTGTTCTATAGGCCCATTGGAACTGTCCAATATCGCTGAGTGCCATGATAGCAAAACAAGACTTAAGAAGAGGCATAGCTCCCTGTCTAGCTTGTGCCTAGTGTGGATGAAGCCCTGGCTCTGAAGTCTGGCACAGAAGGAGAAGAAGGAAGAGCAAGGAGAAAACATGGATGTAAGAGCTTCTTCCTTAAAATAAAAATGTCAACATCATGCTCTCACAAGAACCAAAAGATTCCAGCACACAGCCTTGTGTACATGGTTCTCTATAGTCACTCAGCTGCCTGTGTCAATCTGTAGGGAGTATTATGGTAACCTGATGCTGGGCCTTGGTCCCAGAACTTATAAGGTATGATTGAAAAATATGACAAATATTTACATTTTAAAATTTGGGCCAGTGAGATGGCTCAGTGGTCTAAAGCACTGCAGGGACCGTGATTCGATCCACAACACCACATGCTGCAACATCTCCACCCCCAGGGCAGGCTGAGCCAGCGATAATGCATATATATATATATATATATATATATATATATATATATAACAAAAAAAACCTTAAAATTTATTATAGTAAAAAAAAAAACCACTCTAATTAATTTTCAAAATTCAACCTCTCACTTTAAACACTTGTGCCAGTTTTTTGCCCTTTCCAGAGAGTTCTGGAAGTTCTTTTGTGAGTGGCTTTAGTCATGCCGCCATGGTTGCCTAGATGTTCTGAATTAATTCATAGTGTTTACCCTTCATGGTCATTTCAATTTTGGGGAAGAGCCAGAAGTCACTGGGTGCCACATCCAGTAAGTAAGGAGGATGGGGACACACTGGAATGTTGTTATGCACCTGCCTTTCCTTCAGACGGCACTTGGAAGTGGTATTTGTAGTAGTTCTGATCACACCTTATGGAGACAGCCACAGAAGAGGCTTCCAGAACATGGCAAAAATAATGGGATGAGTGTGTTCAGAGCCAAGGGGAGTGTTTGAGGGGATTCATGGCCAGGTGTTCCTTACTATAATCATTTCTTAAAACCTAAACACACTGTATGTTTAGGCCAGCCTTTGTGTATGCCCACTGGAAATGTCTAGCATCTTGGGAACAGTCCACATGACCAGTACCAATAGCACAACAAAGTATGAGTCACTCTCTGGCCAGTCTTTGGGAAGTTCTGATACAACTTTTCCTCCAGAAGGAGGGGTACTGGGTTCTGGTACTACCAAACATCTTACCTTAGGCATTCTGGGAAGTGCTTCTTTGTCTAGGTCATTCCTAAAATACCATCAGGATCATTAATGCCTATGACTAACACTGCTTCTGTGGCCAGGATAGAGACAGCTGAGATGGAGGAACTTACAGATATTTGGGACATGGTGGAAAGGTGTGGGAGAGGGCTCTGGAGGAGGACGAAGGGAGATGACATGGCAAATTTGGGGCCATCTGGGAAGAGAGAGCCAACCTGGCTGGTGGAGTAAGAGCATCACACTACTGCGCATGCAGTGTGTATTGTGTGTGCCGACTGCACATCAAAGAACCTGGTGGGAGGTGGCTAGGAGATTATTCACCTTTGTCAAAACCTGGGAATTTAAAGTCCTTCATGAATAACCAAGTTTCTGATACTTCTGACTTCTTCCTATGCCCCAAGCTGGTGATGTTCATCCAGGCTGTGGTTCACCCTTCCCATCTCTGGAACTTATCACTCAGTGTGATCCAATCTGAGGCCCTTTCCTCTGATGTCTCTAAACAGTCATTAAAGTGACTGTCATTTGTATGATAAGGTCTTCAAGGGGTTCAGCCAGAACATGAAAGCCCATTTGCTCAGTTATTACTCCACCTTTAGCACCCACAGTGGGCCAAGCTCCTTGCTAGGCAGCATAGTGAGTCTTCCGTATCCATGGCTTCCACATCCTCAGATTCAACTAATCTTGGACTGAAAATCATTTTTAAAAATTGTCTTTGTGCAGTCAAGGTTTTTCCTTGGCATTATTTTATAAACAGTATAGTATACTAGTTACATCATATTTTTATGATATTAAAAGTTCTAAGTAACCTTAAGATGATTTAAAGGGAAAATATGGGTAAATCATATGCAAAGACCATAATGCTTTGTTCTTAAATACATTTTATTTTAAATGGATACTTACAACAGTTATAACTATGCATATCTACAGAGTACAAAGTAGCATTGCAATACAAGTACACAACATATAGCAATCAGATCAGGTAAGTAAGTGACATATCTGCCACCTTAATCATGCTTAGCAGGCTTGAGGCCCTGGGTTCCATCCCCAGCATCAAAAACAGAGCAAAGGCTGGCCAAACAGCTCAGAGGATTAAAGCACCTACAAACAGGTGCAGAGGCTGGAGGTTCAAGCCCCAGGCCTCATCTGCCAGCACTGCCCCCAGGACTCGCTGAGACAGCAATTGAGACTTGACATGGTGGTGTGCAGCTGTAATCCCAGCTCTTGAGAGGCTGTAAACAGGCAGATCACTAGGAGTCCATCTAGTAGTGAGACCCTGAACAAGCTGTAGACCATTCCTTAAAATTAAAAAAAAAAAAAAAAAAACCTCAAAACACATAATTTTTCTGTCTACTGGCTATATTGAAATTCTCAATTAGCTGTTATACCATACTGTACACAAACCATCAGAAGTTATTCTTCATGTCCCCCTGTACCACTGTACATCTCATTATGCTGCAGGTGCTTTATTCCAAGAACTTGAGCATCTGCAGGGCTTCATATCTGCAGGAAGCCCCTGGAACAAATCTCTCCTGTATACTAGAGACAACTGTCTCACTTATGTTATCTACATCTCCGATCCACATCATGGTGCATGGAGGGAAAGCTTAGTGTGCCCGAATCCTTGGATTCCATCCCTAGCACCAAAATCAAAAGTATAGCGTGTGAGCCTGAATGTGCCTCAGAATCACCTGGAAGGCTAGAAACAGGTGCAGGGCCCCCTGACTCAGACCAAAACTGAGATTCTATTTCTACCTGGCACTGGACTCAAGCTGAGATGCACCGTTAAGAGAAAAGTGTCTAGGTGGTCACAGGCTGGGAAGAAAGCTGGATCAAGCAGGGGCTCAGACTTGAAACTGGGAGGGGTCCCCAGCCTGCTTTGCCTGGCCCCAACTCTCCCTTCATACCCAAGATGGATTAAGCTTTTATTCCTCTGGGAAGCCTGTGGGTAGATGTAGATACCTGACTCATGGAGATGGCCCTGTCACCAGTGCTTGGGGGACCTTTCTCACTCCATGATGAAGAATGAAGCCAGGGTCACAGCTTGGACCTGAAAGAGATGAAAGAGCTGCCTCTGCCTCCCTACACCAGCCATCCAGACTTCACCAACAGAGAAGGCGGATGAAGCTGAGCTGGCAGTGGGCAGGGGGAGGCCCAGGCTGCTTTGCACCTGCATGGCACCGTCCTCCACTGAGGGGTCCAACAGTCCCAGCTCCTTCCAGGGGAACCCAGTTGCTCAGAAGGAATGCAAATGCTGCATGGCCAAGGGCATCTTGCACAAGCACTGTTGTGTGATAGTAGTGGTGCAGGGAGGGCCAGGTCAGAGGGAGAGAGGCCCCCTCCTCGCAGCAGGTGACCAGGGCAGGAGCCCTGCAGAGGGGACGGTGAGCTGCCCCAGGGTGAAGACAAGCACACAGTGACCAGAGGGTTGGGCACTGTGCTGACAGTCGCAGTGACTGTAACCCTCATGGTCTCCTGGGCTATGCGCCAAGTGCAATGTGCTTCTGACAACTCCTAGGGTCTGTGGTGTCCCTGGCCTGGCTCTGGCGAATGACAAACAGGACTTCTGAGCATGGTCTTAAACCAGTGCTAGTGAGACTTGGCCAGTGCCACAAACTGAGGCTGAAGTCTGAGGGGGTAAACAGAGGCTCAGTGTGGTGTGGAGCCCACCACCACCTCAGGTATAAGCCAATCAGAATGCTGGGTTTCCTTAACAACCATGATTGGTGGGGGCTTAGGCAAATAATCCAATCAGCATCAGGGAAATAATGTGACTTACTGGAACTTCCTGGAACAGGAGCTTCTGCTCTCACCCCTCAGGGCATACGGTGGGCTTGAGGCTGGCTCAGTGCGGGGTGGACAGCAGGGCTGAGAGAGGGGCAGCACAGGGGCTTTGTTCCCTCCAGCTGAAGCTGTTCTTAAGCCAAATTTTCACACAACTTTCCAGTTTCATGTCAGCCATCACCCATTTGCTTGAGCCTGTTCAGAGTTTGCAGCAAAAAGAATTCTAATTGACATAACTTTCTGAAAGAAAAACAAACCTGTACATAAGAGAAAATCAAGCCCATGTCTACCAAACCTATAGACACCAAACTTAGTGCACTAAATGGTCTCAGCGGTAAATCAAAGGCAGACATTGCAGACACTTGAATCTGGGTTGTCTTGCGCTTTATGTCTGGTTCTGATTTATCCAGGCACAGGCTCAAAACTACTATAATTCAGATCCTTGGTCTTTGAATCAGCATAAGAATGGACTTCCTTGAGAAAAGTGAGAACTAGGAGGTGCGCAATTTCAGGGTGGCAGTAAATGAGGTTTTACACGGCTCAGTCAAGGCTGCCCCATCCTGAGGCCCCAACAAGAAAAATTTGTGAGAGGAAAGGGAAGAAGCATCCTTCAAAATGGGAATCTTAGCATCTTGTAGGAAAGCAGAGCAAGACCCCGACCTTGTTCCCTATGAGATACAGGGGATCTTCTCTGATGAACCAAGACCAACTAGGAAAGGCCCTGGACATCACCTGTGGAAGCAGGAATGTGGGCTGGTGAGCCACTGCCCTCTTAACCTGGAACTTTGTGTAAAGGATAAATGGAGAGGAAAGCGTGACCCCTGCTGGCCAGTCACAGGGACATGGCTCACAAAAACAGGTAGGTGTGGGAGAGAGAGCCTAGAAGGTGATTACCTTAGTGCCTTATGGAGGACACCACAGGCAGGGCACCTCAGACAAGCAGATGTCAGTGTCAGATGTAATGGAACCTCCCCAACAACAAAGCCAGGACCGTGACACCAGCAGATGGCCCCTGGACTAAATCCAGGGTGGGTACCCTTGGACTTCCTGATAGTATCATCAGGATCCCTTGTGCAAATGAAGACAATCAAGAAATGTGGATATGGGCTAGGTGGAGGTTGGGTATGTCCACCCATACACACGCAGCTGCCCAACTGTGGGGAGCTGTGCAAGGGCACGTGACAGGCACCCAGAAAACCTCCACTGCCAGATGCGATGATCTTTTACATAAACAACGCCACCACCTTTTATCTGCAGTCCCCAAACCCAAAAGCTTCTGGAAGCTTCAAGTTTCTTTTTAACTCTTATAGCAAAATTTTGCCTGAAGAAATATTTTTGTGTTTCTGTATTTGTTTCACTGCAGAAATATTACATGTTAGATGATAAGACATCATCTCTGATCCCTATAGAGATATCATAATATGTGCAGTGTAATACAAAATCTTACAAATCTGAAACTTTCTCTATCCCAAAAATGTTCCCAGCTGTCAGGGTTTCAGAGAGGGGATTATAAGGCCTTATATGTTTCAAAATGTTACCTGTGAGCATTGTTGGACGATGGGGAGATTATGTACTTTTTTATTTCCTGAGTTATGTTTTAAATTTCCCAAACTTACTGTACTGTACATTGTCAGTATCAAAAAGAAATCTGAAGAATTTATAACATGACACAGGGCAACAGCCCCTGTGCAGCCTTCAGTGCACTCAAACAACCCTGCAGGGTCCCCTTCCTCAGCCTCTGAGGTGTACAAGTCCTACTGCAGGGTTCACAGGGGCTCCCCACCATGTACTCAGGCTCCTCTGTCCCACACCAGCCTCTGAAGCCACAGCTCTGCTCCAGGGTTCTCCCCACCCCTGGAATCCTTGTGCTGAGCTGGACCAGTGCCCAGCATACTTCCTGCCCACTCCCCAGGCAGCATTTCTGCATCTGTGCCTCTCCCCTGATCTCTTGGTCATGTCCCCAAGGGACTGGGACAGCCAGTTCTGTTCAGTCACTCAGGGACTCCTGGCTTCACCCTTGCCTTGGGATAGCTCTGACCACAGCCTGCCACTCGTGGCTACTGCTGCATCTCCCTGAACCACCTGGGCTCTCTACCCCAGGGGCAGGGTCACCATCAGTTCTTCCCAGAGTAGAACTTCCTGCTAGGCCCTGGTGTCTGAACTGTGATGCCATGAGAAGTAGAGATGGACAGAGGCCAAGTATGGTATGGGCACATTGCTCTTTTTTTTTTTTTTCAGTACAGGGGATTGAACTCAGGACCCTGCACTTTCCAGAGAAGTGCTCATTCTTCTGAGCTATCTTCCTGGACCCAAAAAATCAATTGCTATCTCAACGTGCCCACCTGAAGGGTGTGGCCGGCACATCAGACCCAGGTACTGAGCCCTTGGCCCCTACACCTGCTTGCAGGTGCTTTAATCCACTGAGCTATTTGACCAGCCCACATTGCTCTTAAAATAGCACAGTCTCTGGGCCTCAGAAACCATCCTCGGGCTGTGTATCAGCCTCTACCTGCCGGGAATCTGACTCTGGGCACAGAGCCACATCCCACCTCCTGCCCATGCATACTTCACAGTCCTCCTAGCTGTTAAGTACAGCCCAAGTGGCTTCTCCATTGTTCTGAACCAGCATCCCAGCACCCTCAACAGTGACTGTACTAGGGTGCTGGGCCAGCAGGATATGGGTGCCTGTGGCATTGCGTAGAGCAGCTGCAGTTCGGACTTCCTCTCAAACTCCAGCTCCATCAGACTCGGAGCAGACAGTGGCAGCCTGAGCACACCATGACCTTACATCCTGACCACCAGCTCATACTCACAGGGAGGAAGTGGGGGAGGAGGATTTGAACCTTTGTTGACCCTGCTCTGAAGTCTTCCCCATCACACTGAGTGAGGCTGCATCTGCAATCCCTGCTGCTCAGGGGTTTATTCCGAGTGGAGCGCCTGAGCCACACAGGCAGGTCCTCTCTGTAAGCCACAGGCCCATGACACTCCCTGCTGGAGCCCATGCCCCACTCACCCTCCTGACCCCTGATTTGCGTCATCTTCTGGGTACTCTGTGCTGTTTCTATATTTAGAGGGCCTCTAAATGATAGAGGAAATAATGCAACTCTCCACCTGTTGGATGCTAGATAAACCAAGTTCATGCTCCCTAAAATCGAAAACTGAATTCTGAGGAACAACAGAGGCTAAGAGTAGGACATATTCACTGAGGGGCACAAAAATGGACTCAAATGGGTTGCACTTTACAGAGGGAATTTTAAGAGCAAAATCGTGGGACAGGCACAAAACCACAAGGTGGCAGCCCAGCAGCCTCCTCCCCAGGGTACAAGGTGGGACAAAACCACTGTTAGCCAATAGGATTGCAAGTATAGCAACCGAGGTAGTATTGATCCAGTGGGGAGGCGAGTCCCTTAGCAAGTGCACATAGGAAGAACAGGGACCTTTTTTGGAAGAGATGATCCAGGAGGTCCTGGTCGCCCACTGGGTGACCCAAGCTTCTTTAGGCTTATTGGGCCAGGGACACTAATCAGGCAAAGCTAGTAGGTTGCCTATCCCTCTGGGAGGTGTGTAGGAATTCCATCTTTATCTTGAGGTGAAGCTTTTAGCGAGCACACCTCTGGCACAGTTGTTCTTATCTTCCATACTGACTCCTTGGAGGGCCCAGCCCCATATGACACTGCTATGTTTCTACCTAACTTAGTTGTCTACAGTATTTTCAGTCCCATTTCTTGGATTTCTTGATTCACGGCCCAGGAGAAGGGCACATGTCACCCATCTGCAGAGCCTTCTCAACAGAACTGACAAGGAAATGAGCAAGGTTCCTAATTAGCAAAAGATAAGCCAGTGCAACGCAGACCCTTTACAGTCAGCCGTGTCCTTCCCACAGGCCTGTGCGCTCGCTCAAGTCTTGGATGTTTACAGAGCCTTCATTAACAAGCACAGACTTAGATAACGGCCTGGTGCAGCGCTGAAGCCAGATAAGAACAAGTGGTGGACAGTCCAGGATGCAGGGAGAGCCTGTGCTGGCCGGGTGCTCCCTGCAGATCCATCAGCAGGATGGTGTGAGCCCACTGCTCCCGGGATCCTTCCAGCACCCAGTAACTTGCCGCCGCTGCCACCACCACCACCGCAGCCCAGTGGCCTCCTTCCCAGGGCCTGAGATGTCTCCTGGGGCTCTGTGGGTGGTCCTGCTAGTGCCATCCCTGCTGGCCTACCCTGTGCAAGGGAGGCCATTGCAGAGTGGGTGGCAGGCATTGCCAGGGGAGCCTGGCAGTGGGCGGCAAGAGGGCACCGTGGACATGACCGTGCTCCTGGAGAACATGAAGGTGGATTTCCTGCGCAGCCTCAACCTGAGTGGCGTCCCCTCCCAGGACAAGACCAAGCTGGAGCCGCCGCAGTACATGATTGATCTGTACTATAGGTACACTTCCGACAAGTCCTCCACCCCAGCCTCCAACATCGTGCGCAGCTTCAGTGTGGAAGGTACAGTCGGGGACAGGGGCAGGGGACCACACTGGCTGGAGCAGCCCTGCTTAGTAGGTTGACCTATGACCACACGCAACCTGAAAATTTCCAATTGAAATTAATTCCCACAAAATGAAACAAAAATGCAGTTCTCTTAAGTCACCAATAGTTGTGTGTGGCCAATGGCTTCCCTGTGGGGCTGTGCAGGTCCTAGGATCCACACAGCATCTCAAAGGCTGTAGCAGAAAACTCTATCCGTGGCTGAGGATAGCACCACAGGCCTCTATGCCCAGGGTGCCAGCCCCTCCTTTGCCTCCTCTCCTCCTCCCCTCCTTCTTTCCTTTGCTTTCCTCTTTTCTCCCTTTCCTCATTGCCTTCTTTTCTTGCCCTCTTCTCTCAATTTCTCTTCCCTCTCTTACCTCCCTTCCTGTTTCTTTCCAACTTAGAAACAACTTACTTCTCACTAAAAAATGCAACTAATCAGTGCATTTTTAAACTTTGGAAGACTTGCTCCTCCCTAGGCAAAGCTTTTAAAACCCAGATGATAAAACTTTTCTATGGACATGTGTTGGAAGAAAACCACCTTATTTTTCAAACCATGAAATTCCTTGACTTACTAGAAGTAAACACCAATTTAACCTGAGTCCACTAAGTCATTAGCCTGGGGAAGGCAGAAGAAATCAGTTCAGCACAGTGTGGCCCAGTGTGCAGGTGCAGGGAGCTTGCCCAGGCCAGGGTGAGAGGTTAAGTATACAGATAACCACCAGGCCCTGCCAATTGTCTGAGCAATATTAGCATCAGAGCCCCAGTCAAGGACTGAAGCATGGACCCTCTACCCCTCCAGGGTGTCAGATCTGCAAATGCCCTGGGCCACCACACCCACCAGGCAGGTAGAGCCCAAGTCCTTCTAAAACCATTAACCTCACAGCACATGTTCACTGCTGCTGGATTTTCTGATTGTCCAAAAAAAGAAAATCTGTATTTTAAGAACTGGCCTGATTTTTGAATCTCTACCCTTGTTTTTTTTAAAAACTATAACCCACAGTATGTCTGGGGCACAGCTCTGTGGCCTCTCAGGAAACGGTTTAGTTTCCTGGGTGGGTGTCCAGGTTATCATGTCCCAGAGGCCTGAGCAAGGAGTGTGCTGAGCCCAGCAGCAGTGTGCGCCAGCTGAGCCACTGTGCTGATTGGCCCCGTGCTCCATCTGACATGGCTGAGGAAAGGCGTTCTCTAGGTGTTTGATTATGGTCCTCTAACACTGTGAAGCCAGGGCTTCACCTCTCCTTCATGAGGTCCCAGCGCATCACCCAAGGGGCAGCACACCCCACACAGGAGCTGAGATGGGCACTGCACTGGGCGAGAGTACCCAGCGGGTGGGTGGAGAGGCCTTGTGTTTCATGTGTGCAGGGCCCGTGCCTAGGTGAGGAGGGCACAGAAGGATTAACTGAGCATTTGCTATGAGCTGGGGACTGTCAGTGAAGTTCTGTGTGTACCTAGCATGAACTTTGTTTGTTTGTTTGTTTGTTTGTTTATTTGTTTGTTTGTTTTTGCGGAACCGGGGATTGAACTCAGGCCCTTGCACTTGCCAGACAAGTGCTTATTCTACTGAGCTATCTCCCCAGCCCCCTGTATGCACCTGGATAAAGCTTCACTGCCATAATAGAGGCAGGTAGGACAAAAGAGGAAAGTGAGGCACAGAGAGACATGGAACTTTGCAAGGTAATGAGCCCCGTGAAGGGTGAGGCAGGGTCAGCTTTTGTGGGCAGGACTCCCCAGCCTGCTTGATCCATCACGGTCATGGCAAAACACAAGACCTCTGCTTTTCACACAGAGTACCCTAGCTATGGACGCCTCCCAAGGTTCTACACTGTCAACACACTTCGTGGAGAACTCCAGAGTAGGCAATTCCTAGGTTCTGACAGACTGGCATTACACTACATTGTTCCAATTATTTTACTTTACTGTAATCATTGTGAATCTCTTACTAGGCCTAATCTAGACATTTTTTTTTTCTTTCCTTTTTTTTGGTACTAGAATTCAGACTCAGGACCTTGTACTTGCCAGCAGGTGCTTGTGCCACTGAGCTATCTCCTTGGCCCCTAGTGTTGACATCAGCTCTCATAAGCAAGCATGGCAGGGAGAACAGAGAGTCCGTGTTCGGCACCACGCAGAGAATCAGCATCCACCAGGGCCGTGGACCACAAGCCCGAGGATGAGGGCTGGCTGCAGGTCTCAAAACCAGGCCAGCTCTCTTTGCTGCCCAGTGTCAGCCTAGGAGAAATGGGAAGGAGAGAGAATTATATGGTTGAAAAAAAGCCTCCTTTTCAGTTCCCATAATAAAACCACCCGCTTTCACTTTGCTTGCCAGTCACAGTTCTAAATGATGTGTACGTGGTTTAGAGGCTGTAACAGTGGATGTTTGCAGTTCCAAACAGGTCTGTTCTTTAAATGTATTCCCTCGGGATCCTCACACCAAGGCTGCCAGTACTTAGAGGTTTTCTTTGCTGATCAGACACCCCAGCTGTGCACATGTTGGCAATTGGAGGCCTTGAGTCTCCATCCTCCTGTCTGTAAAAGTGAGATAGTAACTAGAGTCCCCCAGTGATAAGTGTGACAATTAAAGTAAAAAATAATACTCGAAGCTCTCAGCATAATGCCAGCCAGGTAGCAGCTGCTTAGCAGACCGTGGGGACTGCCGATCCCAGCTCAAGCTGTTGCTTCAACTTTCCCTGGGAAGATCCTAAATGAACCTTTCAAAATAAAATGTCTTTCTGCTAATAGCCTAAAGCAAACTAAACAGAGATAACAGAGACAAAAGCTGTCCTCCCACAAGTCCCTTCATTCAAGCCAGGAGACTTGGCTTTGGGGTCTCCAGAGTGGGTCCTCCAGCCAAGCCCATCTTATGTCTTTGCGTTTCAGATGCCATCTCAACGGCTGCCACAGAAGACTTCCCCTTCCAGAAGCACATCCTGCTCTTTAACATCTCCATCCCCCGGCACGAGCAGATTACCCGGGCCGAGCTCCGGCTCTATGTTTCCTGTCAAAATCACATGGACGCCCTCCATGGGCTGGAGGGAAACATGGCCATCTATGATGTCCTGGATGGAGAAGATGCCTGGGATGGTGCCACAGAGACCAGGACCTTCCTGGTGTCCCAGGGCATTCGGGGCGAGGGCTGGGAGACCTTGGAAGTGTCCAGTGCCGTGAAGCGGTGGGTCAGAGCAGACTCGTCCAAGAGCAAAAACAAGCTGGAAGTAATGGTGGAGAGCTGCCGGAAGGGCTGTGACACGCTGGACATCAGTGTCCCCCCAGGTTCCAAAAATCTGCCCTTCTTTGTTGTTTTCTCCAATGACCGGAGCAATGGGACCAAGGAGACCAGACTGGAGCTGAGCGAGATGATTGGCCATGAGCAGGAAACCGTGCTCCAAAAGACGCCAAGGAGCAGCTACAGGGAGCCAGGCACAGGCCGTGGGGGGGACGAGGGAGAGGGGGAGAAGGAGGGGGTCATGACAGGTCACACCGCGATGGGGTCATCGTCAGCCAGACACAAGCGGAGCCTCGGGGCCGGCAGCCACTGTCAGAAGACCTCCCTGCGGGTGAAATTCAAGGACATCGGCTGGGACAGCTGGATCATCGCGCCTAAGGAGTACGATGCCTACGAGTGTAAAGGTGGCTGTTTCTTCCCCCTGAGCGACGACTTGACACCAACAAAACATGCCATCGTGCAGACGCTGGTGCACCTCAAGCACCCCAAGAAGGTGGGCAAGGCCTGCTGTGTCCCCACAAAACTGAGCCCCATCTCCATCCTCTACAAGGATGACATGGGGGTGCCCACCCTCAAGTACCACTATGAGGGAATGAGCGTGGCCGAGTGTGGGTGCAGGTAGCCCCTGCCTGGGGGCTGGGGAAGGCAGGGCTCTCTGGCTAGAGGTCCTGCATCCCCAGGGAACAACAGGGCTATGTGACTCTGGGGGCCAGCCTGGAAAAAGGAACAGAGAGTGCCGTCCCTCTTGTGCTGCCACTAAAGCACCCTTCCCTGGGCTCCACCCCTGGTGAAGGGGATGTGAAGGATGTGGACAGAGAAGGAGAACAGGATAAGCATTATGACCTTTGATTTATAGGCACAGAAACCAAAAGCCAGGAGACCAGCGAATACCCCTGCGCAGGTCTATGTGTCACCAAGGCCTGGGACTGCCTGCATGTCCTGTGCGTGTCAGCCAGTGACTGCCCTAGAAGAGCTGCCAGTGTTGCGAGGCTTGAGCATGAGGTCAGGCCTGTGGCCAAGAGTCTTCTATTGTCACCTGTGAGCCACTGAAAAACTGTCCCCAAGCCCAGCTTCAGGCTGTGAAGAATGCCTTGAGGACAGCAACCCTCTGACATGGCCTGTGAGGAGGCCACTGTGACTCTGGTGCCGTGCACAGGTCAGAGCTTCACAGAGGGACACTGGGGTTCCTGGGCTCCGTTCTGTGACAGTCTGCAGGAGACAGCTGTGTACTGAACCTTTGACCAGTATAAGGTAGTCATGCATCCCTGCCCAAGGAGAGAGGGCAGGGCAAGGGTTTGGATTGGTTGGATTTAAATATGCTCTTAATTTGGTATTTGAAACATTCTTATTTTTACTCCTTGGGGACTTGCAGTCAAGGGGAAGATGCCCAGCTTTCTGAGCCCAGGTCCTCTGGCTTTGAAGCCCTCTGGTCTTGTTGGCCTTGCCCACGTTTCTAGAGTCACATAGGTCCTGTCCCCACGATTTCCACCTTCTCACTGTCCTTCCCATCCTCTGCCCTCCCGCCACACAGGGGACCTGCATAGCATGGAGAGGCTGAGAGCCACAGAGGGTCACCCCCTTCCCTCCCCAAGGAAGCCCAGCACAGGAAGAAAAAAATCACTGTTAAATGTTTACATAGAATCAACGGGCAACTTTAACACAAACATACAACAAAGCATGGAGTTTAAGTCCTGGAGTTGAAGAAAGGGCAAATGTCTGGTTCCAGCCAGGCAGTGCGCTAGGACAGGGCTGTTCTGGGAGTGGCTGACTCATCGTTTCCCATCCTGCGGGGTGCATTTCTGTGTCTGTGTGAAGCATCACTTGGAAATAAAGCCAAATGTTAATGGGAGGCCTTTCTTGAAAACTAGGCCAGTCCGAGGGCACCTGCTTCTCCCTCTCCAGCCACCCAGAGCCTCGATGTTCCTTACTGGGTTGGGGACAGAGAGGACACACCGTTAGTGTGCACAGTGGGCTGAGTGGACACAAGTGCACACAGGACTGTGCGAGCAGGTATGGGTGTGAGTGGCTGTGTGTGACAAGGGCCAGCTGCGTCCACCTCGATTTACCTCTGTCTGCATCAGAGGAGAGCAGCCCAGCTCTCACTAGGACATGGAAATAGCTGCAGGTCACCCTAGAGGATCCAGGCCTCACAACACTGCCAGCCCCCTCCACCACACTCTGCTCAGAGCCTCTCCCTCTCTTCTGTGCCCTCCACACTGTTCTGCTCACCCTCCAGGCTTCCCCACCACACCCTAGCCCCATATTGTAAGGGGTACTGGAGCTCAGTCTACCCCTAATCCTACTTCTGCCCCCCTGGTTCTGCTCTGTGTGGACACAGGACAGTGTCACACAGCTGTCACAGGCCTGGCTCAGGAGTTGCCACCTGATCTCTTGTGCTGCTGTGGCCATGGGTCCTTAAGGGTGAGGACATGAGCCTCTTCTCTTGCCCCTTGCCCCCAGAGGGTCCTTTGGCCCTTAGCTCAGGACAAACTGAAGCAGTCACATGTGCAAGACAGAGCACAAAAGGAAAGACCTGGGCTTCCCCAGCACCCCTTGGCTCCAGGACCAGCTGCCACCTCACCAAGGTCCAAACCCCAAGGCAGTCATCCCGTCCCAGTGCCCTCTGAGTCCTCTGCAGACTGGACTGTCATTCCTAAAGAAGTGTTTTGACCAGAGGAATGCAGACCTGACAGATAGGTAAGGAGTCCCTGAAGAGCCTCAGATGCTCATACACTTTGACAGGATTTCTGACTTTTAGGCTATTTTTAAAAAACAGATTAAAAGCTAAATAAGGTGGCGGTGCACATCTGAAATCCCAGTACTCTGGGGAGCAGGGGGTGGGGGTGGTGAGGCAGGAGGACTGCACGTTCGAGGTCAGCCTGGGCACCTTCACAGCTTAACAAGATCCACAAAATAGCTGATAGATGGAAAGATAGATAGACAAACAACAGATAATCAATAGCAAATAGTAGATAAATAGGTGGTAGACAGTAGATAATAGATAGATAGATAGATAGATAGATAGATAGATAGATAGA